>BMAO01024505.1:0-66964 GCA_019973975.1 Trichonephila clavata
GTGCACAGAAAAGATCGTACTTCGGAAAGACGAATATACACGTCCAGGGAAATTAATGTTTTGGCTGAGTGAGACGTTTATATACGCCAGTGGCACTGTCGAGGTTAAATTCGTATTGTAGCTTTAGCGCGTCAAAGTATAATATTATTGAATTTAATAAATTGTTATTGTATGGAGGGGGGTGATGAATATTATGATTGAATATTGGGTCTCAAATATTGAAAGTTTGAGAAACACTGAGGTATTGTTCTAGTTAAAAGATGTTTTATTAATATTGCATTTGAATTGGTATGAGGTCTACAGACGACGGACCTCGCAATTTTAAATAACTTTTTAGTGATGAGGACGACATTTGAATTATAACCGACCATATAAACTTCTACACACGTCAATACTAGGATCTTAAGCTTCGACAGAACAGCAACCCTTTTACTCGATGAGTGATAAAAGAATATTAACAACATTTGAAACCACGTGATTTTGCAAAAGCGTTTAAATGAATGATTTTTTATGTATTTAGTGTTAGTTGAGTTAGAATATACGTATAAAAATTTTTAAGAATATTATTTCAAGAAAAAATTATTTAAGTACAATTTTTTGGCAAAAAAGGAAGAAAGAATGGCATATTTTAAAAACATTCTGCTGTTATGAAATAGTCTTCTATAATAATAATATTTTGCCTATGTACTAAAAGCCGATATTTCTTTACAGAGCCTGAACTAGGATTTAAAAGGAAAAAAAAGTAAGAGTAGATTTACTCATGTACTAGAGTGTGTGGAGAAATATTAACAAAAAACACCAGCTATTATTTCAATTGATCATAATTTTTTTAAGCGAATTTTTCAAAACTTTTTGTTGAGTTTCTGAAAAAAAGCTATAACTATAATTAGGCAAAATACTATTATTGCAAAGCATTTTTCATAAACATAGAATGTTTTGAAATAATTTAATTCTTTAATCATTTTTTTCCGAAGGAAATTAATCTAAATTATTTTTTCTTGTAATAATGTTCTTAAAATACTTATATGTGTGTTTCAGCTCAACTGACTCTAAATTCCAAAAAAAAAAAGAACTTTCATTTTTTTTTTTTTTACTTTTTCCAAACGTAGTCAATTACCGTAAAATATTGCTTTGTTCTGATAAGTGTTTAAATATTATCAATAAATATATGTGTATATTCCTCTTATATTAACTTTTCACTATCGTGAATGAATTTCAACTCAATTTGCATACAAATGTCATTATTGGCAGACCGCTTACTAAAAAAAGAAATATCAAGCTAATTATATATGTTAAAAATTCACGATGTTTTATAGAGCTACATTTAATTCCTATCTGCTTTAGAGATACAACAAAGTCATTTTTTTTTTGTTGTTGAATTTTTACTATCTAATATTATTTATTTTATTTTCGGAATAAAAAATAAGGATGTAAAAAATACTTATTTATAAAAAATACAGAGTTTGTAAGACTACAGAACACACACACAACAGTAAAAGGATAATGTGGTTTCATACATTCTTACACAAATAATGCATTTATTTATTTAAAAGGATGCATAAATAAATATTCATCAATTAGACATGATTACTCAGCATTAAGATGCACAAACATGGGTATGGACAAATAGTTTTTGTTGAATAATTAACGTCATACTTCCCAATAAACGTAACGTAAGTTGTCAATTTGAACCAAGAGAGTGACAAAAATTGTTTCTGCTAACCGGTATTCCCTTCTATTAAGTCTATTACACTGATCTAAAAAAGTTTAATTGAACTTCTAAAATGTAATTAGGCTTGAATAGAATCAACCTTCACTATTTTTCAAAACAATATTTTTTGAATAATAAATTTACTTCTAATGTCATAATATATAATATTTCAATTACTATAATACAGTTACATAATAAAAGATCAAATTAACTATAATTAAAAAATTTCGTTACTATAATGTAATTTACTCTAAAACGAACTAATAAATTTTTACAAAATAATATAAAATTATTTTTGAATCTGCGTCAGAAATTTATTTTAATTTAGTGATAAAATAATCAAAGTTACAGCCTTATATTCTTCAAAAAAGGGGACCAGTTATAACTTATTTTAAATACTAATATAATATTTGGAATCATTTATTATGGCCTTCATTTGTTGATTTTAGTTTTTCCTATTATGAAATAACTTTCTATCTAATTTGTAAGCCGTTTTATTTTTTTAGATGACATTATCAGTATCATTTAGGAAAAAGTTATATCTTTTATGTTTATATAAAAATTTATCGAATTTTTAATTTCTTTCATATTTTATTACATTTACACAAATGGTTTTGTATTCCATTTTATGTTAGATGACAATTTTTTTTTAAATATAAAAAAATATCTTTTGTAAATATTTTTTTTTTTTGTAATGCAACATTTTAAGTTATCAAGTGATAAAGTTCACATAAAATCTTTTAGAGAAATGCAAGTATAATTTTTACCACAAAAATATAATGTTTCAATTAAAAATATATTTGCAGAAAGAATTGTCAATAAGAAGTTCTTAGACTTCAGGATTTAAACTTTAATGTAACAGATAGAATAATCTGAAATATTTCTTTTTTCATCTGTGCAATCACCAGTTAAATAAATTAGAATTATTTTTTTTATTTTACTATTTCAAAAACATTTTTTTAGAAAAAAATGTGTGTTATTTTTTAATTTATGTGCATTGCAGTTTACTGACGCTTGAAAAAAAAACGTTCAAATAGAATTTAAAAAACCAAATGAAATTATTTCTAATAATAAATAATCAAGAATTTGTTCTTTTTTTATTCCATTTCTTTTCCAAGTAATAATATATATTATATTCCATAATGTATTGTATGTATTTAATTTCAAATTATGAAATGGATATTATACATCTAGATGAACTGGCGAACACTAAAAAAAAAACAATGAAGTTACTCGCATTATATTTTTGACCCTTTTAAAGCCTTTATAAAAAATTGTTTCGATTTTATAAATAATTTTTATAAGCAAATAATTTAAAATAATAGTCGGATTTTTAAATTAAATAATATATTATAATCAAAAAAAAATTTTGAATCAATTCTGAATTTTCACACACAAAAATATGATGCGATAATTATAATAAAACGAATAAATTAAAAATTAAATTTAAAGACTTCAGTACAAAAACATACATAACACGAAAGTAATACATCGAAATATAATTCCAATTTATATCCTGATTCAAAAAGAACACACTTTTATGAGGAAACTTATCGATATATAAGTATTTTTTATTCCATTTTCGATACACTATTTTTCAAAGAAATATTTATAGTTTTATTATTTGACAAATGGTTGAAAAACACATTTTATATATGTTTAACTAAAACTTCTTGTATTAAGACAATATAAATTTTGTTCCATTAAATACACAAATATAATTTAATTTAAAATACTTTTTTTGAAGTTATATAATGAGTATTACAAAATTGCATTCGAATTAAACTTTTGTCAAAAAGTTTAATGACAACTCTCAACGCATATACAGTAATAAATTTGATTATATATTTCTTTTTTAAAAAATAGGAATAACAAGATGAATAATACACAAGTATATTTGTTGCGTAAAAATAATTTTTTTGAAAGATAAAAACAAACTTACCTTCTTATCTATTATAATACATAAATATCATTATCACTGAAATACTTATGATAAGAAACGGAAATTGTGCCATGTGGTTATTTCTCGCCAATCATTTAAAATGCATGACAGAAAACAAAATTTGCTAGCTAATATCTGTACTTCTTACAAAATTATAAAAAATTTTGTTTCACAGAAATTATTTATCATAAAATAATTTTCCTCAGCATTATTATTTCACTTCATATTGTTTAACTATAAATGGAGTTAAAAACAATATCTAAATAAAACAATATAGATTAAAACAATAAGAAAGCGAAAATATATTCCTCATTTGCATATGATAATTTTTTTTTAAAAAAAATTATAGAGCTAATTTTTAAAAGCCATAAAAAATTCTAAAAAAAAAATTACTGAGATTTTAAGCAAACGATTTCGATACATATTTAATTTGCGCTAATGCACGAGAATTCGACATTACAAAAATGAAGAGTTCAAAGATGGCAACAGATTCAATTTTAATTAATAGAGGAAAAATATTTTTTTAAAGAATGGAATTTTTAAAATATATGTACGTGTGTTTAATTAATCATTACCCTCATTTTCATGCAAGAAGCAACAAGTTTCCTGCTTTACGTACATTGGATTTACAGAAATTAGAAAAAACAGAAAATCATGCTGTATATGGTGGCAGAATATCATGTTACTCTTTTATAAAAGATGGCAACAAGTTGCATTTTGTACAAAAGAAGCTTTTCTAAACTATTAAGCGTCAAATCCAATGTCACAACTATGACAACAAACTTTTCCTTTTACGCGAAAACTGAAACGGAACACACGAACGACAGCTGACACAGGAAACCTAATTACACATGATGACAGGTGATTACATAACACTTACCATCCCTGTCGTAGTGACTCCACACCTCCATAAACTGACTGGCCGTCAGATTTTTCAGTTCCCTCGTGTTTTTATCTCGGAACTGGCGCATGAAGTTGCACGAGTTTGACTTGCGAGGTTTCCTCGAATCTTCCATCTTTTTTTTCTTTCCGCTTCTTCTAACCCGTCAGAAAGGAACGGAAAAAAATTCCTGTTCGAAAATTCGAAGACCCTCGGAAAATTCTTTAACTGACAGATAAACTTTTTTAATTTTTTTTTCCGAGCGAGGCGGAAAAAAATGATTCTCTACCTGTTCGAATACCGTTTGGAACTCTGAGCGCTTTCGGATTCCCGCAGACGATTTTATTTAAACGGATGCTCGCTGCGCACGCGCCAATCGATGCTGCGCGGCACACCTGCTGCAATGCTCACTGGACAGGGAGATTTTGCAATGGGTGGAATCTTCTTCCCTGTAAATATTTTTTTCGCGTTAATTTTTTTTTCGTATTTAGATAAACAATTGTTTAATTAGTTCTTGTTTTTTTTATTATGGATAAGATCACAGAAGCACTTAATTGCATAAAAATGAGACAGACGTTTTTATTTTTCTCTTCGAAACTCGATTAGTTATTTCGAAGGGTTTTCTGCTCTACGCAGTGAAAAGTGTCCCGTCACATGTTCTATTTTCTGCACCCCTTCCATGAGCCCAAGCGTCTGGTTGCCTTTTACGGTGCTAAGAATATTAGTTCCAAAGTTGATGAAAAATGGGTAAATGTTTGAAAAAGTAGTTAGGCAAATCATGAGATGCAACGAAGAACGATTTATATTGCGTAACTGAACAAAAAAAGTTCGGTTATTTGCTATAAACTCACAAATAAGAATCAAAAATTTATTGAAAACATTAAGAAATGAGTAATAAAAGTTTTTTTCAAAGTTATTATTTCTTTATTTCAGTAAATGGCTGGATTAATTTGTAACAGATCAAATTATTAAAAAATTATTGAAATCTAACAAAATTCGAAAAATATATAGCTTGTTTTAAGATGACTGACTACGCTGTAATTTTGAAAAATCGTATAGATGAATATTTTTTTTAACATTCAGGGTCAATTTAACTAAAATATATATATAAAATTGCTTTACAAATATTACTACAAGAAAAAAAAATTTAATGTAATAGTTTGGCAAAAAATAAAGAAAGAATAACATATTTTCAGAATATTCTCCTTTTTTGAAACATGCCTCCATGATAGTAATATTTTGCTTATATCTAGCTAGGGCTTCTATATGAATCTAAACTAAAATTTTAAACCAAAATTTTTGAAAAATTCACTTTATTTTTAGAGTTACGAGAGATGAATTAAAATAATAAAGGGTGTTTTTTGTTAAAAATTTATCTACTCTGGGGTATTAAATATGAATAAACTATTTTCTAATATTTCAAAAATCCTAGTTCAACCGTGGTATAAAGGTCCTTGCTATATACAGACAAAATATTATTAGAAGTCTTTTTTCTTAATAAGGAGAATGTTTTGAAAATATATCATTCTTTTTTTCATTTTTCACCAAAAAATTGCTATTAAATAATGTTATATCGTACTAATATTCTTAACACAATTTAATATGTATATTTTTATTCCACTGACACTAAACATCAAAAAAATTATCCATTCATCTGCCTTTTTAAAATCATGGTTTGGAACGTACTCAATCAACTTAAATCATTATGTTTTCTGTTTCCTCATTACAACAATAATAAGTCTCTGACTTTAATAAAAGTAGAAAAATTATAAAAACGATTTTGATAAAATTTTATTTTATCTCGGTTATTTCATCTACATTTCATAACGAATTTGAAATAATAATAAAAAAACAAACATGATACATATTTTCTAAAGAATATAATTTTGTTGTTATGAAAACAAAAATTTTTACAATTCCATTTCTATTTAAACAATCTATTCGTTCAAATATAAAAAGAGGTTTGAAAATTGAAAATCTTTATTAAACTAACTATATCTCGTAGGTTAATACAAAAATATACTTTGTATTTTCTCACAAATAATATTTTTGTAGTTGAATTCTAAAATCTTTTATACGACTTGAATATTTTAAATGAGTTCAAATTAATTTTTTAAAATATTCAACTAGCATAAGCAGATGTGTAAATCGAGTTTGATGTATTAAGTTCATGAGAAGATTATACACTTATATAAGGATAATTAAATTATAACTTGAAAATTTTTTTATTTCTCATTTAATATTTATTTTCCCATTTATATTAATATTTATTTTCCATTTTTATGTTTATCCATCTTTATATATATGGAAGAGAGCCATTTCACTCACTCAGCCCGACATCTCTGAAACTGTTAGATTCCTACAGACTTGAAATTTAACAAACATGTTACTTTTGGTATGTAGAGATCCACTATAAAAACGGGTTTTGCGAAAATTGACTCCTTAAGGGGATTAGAGGCATGCTATTGTGGACGTTATAGACAAAAATTTCATGCTTTAGAGCTATTAGATTTATAAACCTGAAAGTTAGCAAACATGATTCTTTTGTTAAGTAAAGATCCAATAAGAAGGCATTTTGCGTAAATCTACACCGAAGGGGATTGAGAGGGAGTTATAGGCAAAAGATCCTGCTTTTGGACTATTAGACTTTAAATTTGGCAATCTTATTTCTTCTGTTGAGAAGGGTAACCCTTTAAGAAAAAAATTTTTTGGAAATCGGCTCCCATTGAAGTTATAGAGGCGTTCTAAATTTTTTTAAAACCCCGCTTTTGAAATATTAGACCGATAAGTCTGAAATTTGGCAAGTGTTTTTATTTTTAGCAGAGTTCCGCTAAGAGCGGGTTTTGTGTAAATCGACTTCCGATGGTTTTATGAAAACATATAGTTAAGAAAATAATCCCTTTTTTGAAGTATTAGATTTACAGAATTGTAAGTTGGTGCTCAATTTACTTTTGTTTAGTAAAGATCTACTGAGAATGAGTTTTGTGTGTGTGTGTGAGAGAGAGACATCAACTCCCAAGAGAGGTTGCGAGGGTTATAGATAAAAAAAATTTCTCATTTTTGAACAATTAGACCCTTTACCGACTTGGAGTTTTGCAAGCATGTTACTTAGATTGCGTAAAAGATCCTCTAAAAATGGGGTGAATAATAATTGAGACTCGATTTTTATTTCTTAACCTAGATTATTTCATTTGGTCAGTTAATATCCATTGGTAATATATTTCATTAAGCATTTTTGTGTAATAAATTAAACGGAAAAGAAACAAAAGGATGTGGTGGCTGGGTCCTATTTTGGACCCCGCTCACTCTGCCCGACGCGTCTCTAAGTGTGGGAGGAAACATATCATCACCAACAAAAGCCATAATAACAATTATGTTTATTCAGGACTGACAAACACTTAAACACAATTACAAGTTTAATTATAAGTAGAAACCTAGGAGTGATTCCCTAATACGCGTCGATTAATCCTAACCCTCAAATCTAAGTAATCTCGGCTATCAGAATGGACAAGGAGACAAACACTTGCTAACCTCAGGTCGGTACTGAATCTGATATCTTCGATTGTCAATCTAACCATCTACTTTTATAATTTATATCTATCAAACGCGCGCTAAGTTCGTGAAGTAATTCACCAACGATATACTTACATGACAGCTTGGCTACTCCTTCTCCTTTTACATTTACAAAATCTATATAGACTTTATATAGTCGAACTAATTAACATATAACTATCTCGTGTTTTTCCTGAAAAGGCTGTGAAATAGTATAAATGAGGGCCCCAAAGTTTCCCAAGAGGATTAGTATTGAAATCTCGCGAATAGCCCCGTTACAAGGATGTTTAAATGGAATGTATACTAACTAATAAGAAACTTAGCTATTAATAGCTCTGTACAGGGTGCCCCCAAAATAGCGTTCAAATTCTGCACAACCAGAATCCTTGTTGGGAGTACATAAAAATGCCCACAGAACTCTCTCTGTCCCTCTATAATCTATTATTTACGAGAAAAACACGGTAAAAAGGATGATGAATATTGAGGATGTATGATAGGTCTCCAACACATTTCTGTGCTCCTATGCGTGATTGGCTTTATATGGCAAACCCATATGTATCGGACATGTGGATCTGGTTCTATAGCCATCACGATCACCAATCACACACCGTTGGAATTTTTTTTCTATGGATTATTTTAAGGAATCGGTGTATCGATACGAAATAACCACATGAACGGACTAAGTTCCTGGTCTACATAATCCTTGAACTTCGGTAGTCACTGTGCTTCTAGGCTTGAGCTCTCATCCGTTCTTCGGTGTATTCAAGCCTCCCTGGAAATGCATGGCGAGCACATCAGACATCCCTCTTTATAGATATTTGAAAATACTACAGTTGATGAGTCCAATACGGTTGTGACGTCCCATATGGCAAACCCATATGTATCGGACATGTGGATCTGGTTCTATAGCCATCACGATCACCAATCACACACCGTTGGAATTTTTTTTCTATGGGATTATTTTAAGGAATCGGTGTATCGATACGAAATAACCACATGAACGGACTAAGTTCCTGGTCTACATAATCCTTGAACTTCGGTAGTCACTGTGCTTCTAGGCTTGAGCTCTCATCCGTTCTTCGTGTATTCAAGCCTCCCTGGAAATGCATGGCGAGCACATCAGACATCCCCCTTTATAGATATTTGAAAATACTACAGTTGATGAGTCCAATACGGTTGTGACGTCATGCGTTGTTTTTCGTATTCTTCTCCTAAACTATGGACCTTACGGCTATTTGGGCATTGACCTTGGCATTTTTTATGTACAATCAACGAGGAATCCAGCTGTGCAGAGTTTGAGCGCTATTTTGGGGACACGTTGTACAATATTAATACACCCTCTGACAATAAAGTTCGGTGAATGAAGTTAGAACGATCTATCTTGCAACACTAGAGGAGAAACAAAACGATTCACATGCATTGCGCTAGGTGTTAACCATCTTCCTCCACCGTTGTTCAGTTGAGACTCATTTATGTTCCATGTAAGACTTGTTTTACTAAGTGTTTGTGTGTTTAGTACGTTGGTTCTTAACTGAGAACAGGAAAATGAACAAACACAAGATTAATTTAAAGTTTTCGCTTAAGCTTGGCAAGACACCAAAAGAAACTTGAGCGATGCTGGTACGTGTTCATGATCAAGCACCATTCATTAAATGTGTGTACTAATGGTTCACCCGTTTTCGTAAAGCAGGGAAAGTATTTCTCCGACAACCCCCCGTAGCTGAAGACTGTTGACCTCCGTCAGTGACGAAACATTGAGAAAGTGAGGAAATTAATTAACCTTTCTTTTTGCGGTACACTTTTAACAATTTCAAATTTTGGCAGTACACTAATAATAAAATTAATTTAAAAAGAATTTTGCTTATCTATAATGCAATATATGTAAAATAGTTTACAATAATAATTTTCAATGTTAAATAAAATAATACGTACCACACAGACAACAAAATGTTTATTGAGTAATTAATTATAAGGAATGCTATATTTGAGCTTGATGATTTTGATAATTTCGTTTGGGTCGTAAAAAATCTTGATTATTACAGCTCCAAATCAATTTTTCCTCTTCATTCAAAGTTAATTCATATACAGATGTATTCTTTTACAAGTGGATTACAAACCCAATCAACTATTTTTCATATTCATCTATCCACGAAAGGATAAATTAAATAAACCACGAATACCCTTATTTTCTTTCTATAAAACTGTCGAATGATTTGGTTCCAGATTTTTTTTCATAGAGTACAGTTAATAATTTTTAAAAAATTGGCGGCACGCAAAAGTTCCACGGCACAGCGGTTAAAAATCCCTGCTGTAACCTCTTAAAAACTTAAATTAAATGCATTGCTTAAACTGGTCACAGGTTACACATTTAAAAAAATGTGAACATATTACTATTTTAAAGAAGTAACTAACACAAAAAATCAATATATTTAATTCTACCTTTAACAATTATATTTAAGTATTTTAAAATGATAATAGACAATTGGTTGTGAATCATGTATTATTACCTATATAAAGGGTCAAAATAAAAAAGGAGCAATATCCCAGGAAATATTGATCGACATAAAAGCGGTAATATCGCACCACGAAAGAGTGAGACATCGGCATAATGTCTTCCGAAGTGACAACTATTCGTGTTTCTTACGACATATTCAAGTCAAGTTAATCTAACGAAACAAGCCCATAAATTTTATTTTATATTCAAGATAATAATGCAGGACGATTCAAAAATTCGAATTTTCTAGGAATAGTAAACAAATAAAATGTATATTACGTGTAAAAGACTTTACTACACAAAAAACATCCATTTAACTTTAATATTTACTTTACATCTAAATTTTTTTTGTGTTGTTGTTTGCAATCATTTAAAAAATGTCTGTTTTCATACATCGATTGACATTTTTGCATCAAAATTCGAAACGGGAATTCTCTATATTATATATCGTATTAAATCATTTCAAGGTTTCTTTGAAGTTTGCAGTATGTCATTTTCATTCAACTAATTAAATGGCGAAAAAGGCCTATGTATAAAATTTTTATCTCCTAAATCTAAACTGAAATCTACCCTTAAAAAAACTAAAAAGCCATTTTTTTTTTTTTTGGTATTGCACCAGCCACAATTCATATTCTCTGAAAAAATTATTTAAATTTTAAAAATTTTTAAAAGTTGTGATTTTTTTTTTAAAAAAAATCAGAAATTTTGAAGTGAACGAGTGTTTATTAACGTCACGATATCTAGCAGCATGAGGTCTATTGGTGACAGATCTCGTACTTTTGACCCACGGTCAAGTGATGAGGACGACACCTGAGATGACACCCCCTCTCCAAACACACTCCGCGCCAATAGGAGGACATGCAGTTCGTCAGATTTAACGTGCATCTGCCTCTCTATACGTCGGAACTTCAATGGCCCTAGAGACCTCATGACACACCGGCCACGAGTCCGTAACCTTGACTAATAGGCTACCACGTCCAACAGAAATTTCGAAATGAGAGTTTGTTGAGCGTGTAAATAAATTTTAACGTCGCATTAAATCATGGTCAAGTGACGAGGACTGAGCTGGTACTCCTCCTATCTACCACACCACACAACGAGAAGACGTTTGAGCTCTCTGTAGATTTAACGTGCATCGTTCTTTTACAGGGCAGGTCTTCAGCTGCCCTAGGCTCGAACTCATGACATGCCTGCCACGAGTTCGTTACCTTGTCCACTAGGCTACCGCGGCCACATGAGAGTTTATTAACGTAGCACTATAAAGCAACTCGAGGTCCTATTAATTAAGAATCTCTTAATTTTGAATCTGGGTCAGTTGTCAGAGAAGGACACCTAAGATGAAACTTGTCTCTCTGAACTTCCACACTAAGTCATTGGGAGGACTTAGAGCCTCAATACATTAAACAAGTATCAGCTCCTCTACACGGCGAGTATTCAGTGGAGTGATACGCCATGACCATTGGTATATCTAGTTCTGAGTGGACCCTGTATCAAAATTCCTTCGGGGCTTCTTTTTAGATATTTGATTCCTGTCAGTGGGACTGTAGTTACACATGTTGGGCCCCTATAGCTTGGCTTGGGCCTCGTATCATTGATACCGCTGATATGGTGGTAGCTACTCCCCTGGCCATGGCCATGACCGCTAGTCTACCATAAAATTTTGAATATATGTACATTTTAATCATTCTTCGCGTAAACATTCATCAAATTTCTCCCTTTTTTTAAGTCAACTAAGGTGAATAGAATATGCCAGCTGGGTGATGTAGTTGATTTGTTGCTGGCCTATACACCTAAGGTTGCGGGTTCGACCCCGGCTCAAGTCGGATGATTTTTGTGATGCAGAAAATCGACAGCGGCCATGGAGCATGATTATACGGCATGTTAAAGACCTTGAGTACCTGTTTGGCTTGGGTACTATCGGGAAAATTAAAATCCTAAGTACAGTTTTGCATTGCCAGATCTCAGGTGCCTCCCTCTGAGGAGGAAACTGGGCTTCCAAATTACCTGCGGCAAATGGAATCCGCCTATGGGGTACAGCACTAAAAATAATTCCAACTTCCGGGAATGTATTACACTGGTGTGCAAAAATTAAGGACGAGACGGTTTTTTCAATATAACTTTGTACAAAAGCATTCCAGATCAACACATTTAATACCGTAAGATCCCCAATACGTAAAGACATGAGTAATGTAAGCAACACTTACTAAAAGAGAAATCAGAGGGATAAAAAAAAAAAAGAAGCTTTATTGAAAAAGTAGCATGGAGCACAATGCGACTGAAGGCCGAAACATCCCTGTGATGGGTGTCCAGCAAGAAATATCCGGTCTTTAGTAGGGGATATGATCTCCCCTGACTGCTAGGCAGGTTTCACAGCGTCTGCCCATGCTGAGAATGAGGGTGTCAATGAGTTGTTGAGGCATTGCTGCCCATTCGTCTTGCAGCGCCAGTCGAAGCTCCGGAATCGTTACTGGTGGTAAGGTACGAGCTGCCAAGCGTCTGCCTAGAAAATCCCATAAATGCTTGATGGGATTGAGATCCGGAGATCGTGCCGGCCAATCCACACGTTCAATATCCTCACTCTCTAAGAGCTGTTCGGCAGCTACTGTGCGATGACATGGTGCATTGTCGTCCATGAAAAGGAACTGCGGACCCATAGCGCCTCTAAAAAGACGCACATATGGAAGAAGAATCTCATTACAATAACGGGTCCCGTTGACTGAACCTGCGTCGAAGATGTGAAGGTCTGTACGACTACCAAGTATGATGCCTCCCCAAACGAGAACACCGCCACCTCCATACCTGTCCCTTTCAATGATGTTCGAGGGATGATTACGGCTTCCCCGCTCTCTCCAGATGAGTATGCGATGAGAATCGCTACTCAGACTGAATCTGCTCACATCTGTAAAGAGTACTCGTCCCCCCCCCCATTCATTGTCTCTCCAATTAAGGTATTCCCGGCACCACAGAGAACGCCTTCTCCGATGGGCAGGCGTTAGAGGTACACACCGTACAGGGCGTCGTGCAAACAGAACACCACCGTGCAGTCTTCTGGCCACGGTAAAACGCGATATCGGTCGTCCAGTCGCCTGTGTCGTGTGTCTAGCGATTTCTCCCGCTGTCTGCCGCCTGTTTCTTCTGGCCTGTAAGGCAATATACCGGTCATCTGCGGTGTGGTTCCTCGTGGACGACCACTACTGAACCCCCGGATAGCTGTTCCTGTAATTTGAAATTGTCTCCAAAGTCGTGAAACGATGCTGTGAGCAATTCCAAACTCTGCAGCCACACTTGTCACACTGCATCCTTCCTCCAACTTCCCAATGATTCTACCTCGGGTAAAAGCATCCAGTTGTCGTCTAACAGATTGATTATTCGCCATTTCTCGCTGAGGCAGCAACTCGGTGTGATTTTAACTGCTATACGGTGTGCAATCTCTTTGCCAGAAATACTGATCTTACACCGACAACATTCTTTACTACTCAGACACTCCCCCATTACGTCTACCTGGATATCTGCGCATGTGCTACCGTACATCACCTCACTTAATCTCCTGATTGGTCTTTCTGTCCGCTCTGCCTCTTCGTTCATCTGATATGCAAATATTTCGACTTCGTCCTTAATTTTTGCACACCAGTGTAGGTCTGCAATGGTAAAACACCAATCCGCAGCCCATTAGAAATAATGAAACAAAGGTTAATAGAATATAAGAAACATTGTGTTACAAAATTTTAATCTTCAGATCTTTGAATTCACGCACACACACACAATTTTACTTAAAAGAAAAATTCCCAAAGTTCTTTATTTTTGGGTTATAGACACCAAAGGGAAAATAAACTGAAGGTGTACCCAAAGTTTTTAATTTGCATATACAAAGCACAAAGCAATCACCTAACTAAACAGCAAAGAAAGAAAACAGGTTTAAATGCTAATTTATTATGGGACGCTAAGTAGGTTAATAGTTTTCTTTCAGCGAAGAAAAGCCTTTATCTGCAGTTTTGTTTTTTCTATTCCTACTATTAGTTTACACTCTCTCTATGTGTTTTTATTTATCTTGTTCACACACTCTCTCTATGTGTTTTTATTTATCTTTTTCAAATCAAGCACTCAATTGAGCTGAAATTTTATACACACGATTATTTTGGATGACAATACAGTAATTTAACTATAATTAATAAAAATGTATTGATTAAAACTTTTTCTAATGGGGCTGCGCTTTGGTAAATAAAACCTTTGCAGACCTAGTACATTCCCCAGGAACTGGTATCACTTTTTCAGCGCTGCACCATATGGGTGATACCAATTACAGCAAGCAATTTTGACGCCCAGTTTCCTCCACAGAGGGAGGCACCTGAGCTCTTGACGATGCGAACCTGTACTAGGATTTAATTTTTCCGAGAGCATTCACGCCAAACAGACACTCTAGGGATCTTTTACATGCCGCATAATCATACGACATGGCCGATGTCAATTGTCTGCATCATGAAAATCTACCGACTTGGGCAGGGGTCGAACCCACAACCTTGGGTGCAGAAGGCCAGCGACAAACCAACCACGCCACCCAGCCGGCATTAAAACTAATTATTCGAAGAATTACAAATACAGCCACGTTGGCATCATTTTGGCGACGTAGCGACCATTTTGGCGAGTTGTGTCAAAACTTAGGCGCTCATTTGAACTAAAATTTTCTATACACTATTGTTCTGGGTAACAATACGAGATAATTTAGTCATAATTAATTAAAATTATTTGACTGAAACTAATTATTTAAAGATTTACAGATATAGCCAGGTTGGCTTCATTTTTAGCGACTTGAGTCAAAACTTTACAAGTTTTTTTTTCACACGTTTCAAAGTATTAATTGAACTGAAATTGTACATACACGATTGTTTTGGATGACAATACGATACTTTAATGATAATTAATAAAAATTGATTGCCACTTAATGTTGTGATTCTGTCATATGTATGTACATATTTAAATTAATTGTAACTATTAAAAAAAGTAACTAAATAATTTTTTTTGTTGATCAAGTAGGAATTGACTTAAAAAAATGTTTTTTTATATTACTTGTTATTTAAATGAACACAATAGTAGGGGAACCAATGCAACTTTGGTGGCACTCAGAGGCGTATTGTACATCCCCGTAACACTCACATCCTGGGGAACCTAGGGTTCTAGAGGGCCTAAAACCCATGTTATCTTATGGTCTTGCAGTCCTTTGTAAGATCCGGCCTTTTTTAAAAAGAAAAAGAAAAGCAGCTATAAAATCCCTGTGCGCCATAAAGTATCACACGGGGCTCGCAGAAGTAAGTATTAATCACACATTACAAATGAAAGAAGAAGTAAAAAGACCTTTGAGGTTATGAAGGATTATAAATATTTGCAACAAATTCACAGAACTTTTTAAAAGCACTTCTGGTGGAAATAAGTTGTTGGAGATTCGCGGTCGAATTTTTTTTAAGTCATTCGAAAGCCAGTCTTAGGATCTTTCGTTCTCTGCCAAACTTGGAACACAAAAGAAGCACATGTTCTACATTTTCTTCGCTACCAATATCACTATCACAGGAAGATGGCGGAGCTAAATTAAATTTGTTTAAGTAGCTTTTAAGGAAGTTACTATGGCCAGTGAGATATTGGGTTATTTTGTAATTATAATATGAAGAGGATGGCAGAGGACAATCTCTTAATAATGGTTGAAAAAAATTTCTTTGTTAAGCTCTCTTTATTCGAAATGAGATATTCTTCGTTCCAAGACTTCACCCTTCTTTATTTAGTCATCTTCTTGTAAAATGGCTTATATATATAGGAATATTATTCGGCTTGGGGCTCAAAACCTGACTTTGTAGGGGCCCTTAATATTCTTCGTTACGCTAATGGTGACAGCTAATTGTAAAAAAATGTAAACGAATTTGAAGAAAAAAGTGCAAATAATTAGAATGTGTTTGCGGTTTTTTTTTTAATATTAATAACTTTTATATTACACGATGCATGGTTCTAGACAAAACATTGGTAAGATAAGTTGTGAAATGCAACTGTATGTTATGTGGGATCTTTTCCATGAGGATCGTATGTTGCCCTTGATAATATCCAATTCTTAATTTTATTTCGGAAACTTTTCGATTTTTGTCTAGTAACACACAGGAGAATTTCCAACATTTACTTTTAAATCTGAGTTATTGCCTTATACATGTTTTTTTTATTATCCTTTTTATCACAATTTAGATACCGAATTTGATTTTCCACGATTTCTTCAAAAACAGTTTAACCACTTAAACCATTGATTACATCATAGAGAGTCTTAAGTGTTGCATTTTATCAAATACACTTATGCATTAAAGTTCTACATTTTGTACACTGTATATCTGATGTAATGGATGCAAGCAGTGGACCGATCAACGTTTTGTAGCTTCGACTCATTAAACAAACGCTTCACGACAATACTTGCCAAGTTTGATGAACAGCAGTAAGCAGAATACCCAGATGAGCATTTTAATCTCCTAAAAGAGACCGTATATTCTTTCCTCATTCCTGGGGTAAAACAGATGTGAGCCGATTCTGAAAACGGCTTTGATGTGCCGCACCTTTTTTCTTTTCCGATACCCAGATGATTTTAGTCTCAAAAATCTAGAGAAAGGATACTCCTATTTCTATTCTCTTTAATTTCTATTTCCTCATTCCTTCGCTCATGTGGACCGCGGATTATTTGAATGGAAAAGAATATCGGCCTGTTATGATAAAGACAAAACCTGGAGGGTATCCTCAGTGTTAAAGTGAAAGGTCGATTGATAGACCCTCCACATGGTGTATGAGGTATAGCGACTGATTTGATCTCAGTCACGCATGCCTTTTGTCTCGGAGAAACAATGGAGTTAGGACGAAGGTGAGGAGCGCCGTGTACAAATCCACTACGTTCGCCAATCAGAGATTATTGGGGGCGTGAAAGAGTTCCACCTGGGGACTTAAAGAGTTAGCTCGAAAGTTGAAAAGGATCTTCTTCAATTTTCTGAATCATCTTCTGTATCAGTTTTTTTCTTCTCCTTCGAAGACACGCGATAGGGGTTGAGGGGGCAGCCGCACCACAAGAATCAAGAGAAAGGAACTGCGATGGCCTCTTAGTGACGCAGTCTGAGGTGCAACCACTCGAGAGAGAGATCTGGGACAATACCAGAGAAAAGGGTTGCGGGGACAGCCGCACCCGGGAGATGATCACCGGAAAATCAATGAACATAAAACCGGACTAAATGATAACCGGACATAATTCAGTAAAACATAAAACCAGACTAAAATTTAAAAATTAATTTAATTTTTTTAAAATTAATTTATAAATAAAAGGCCTTTGGGCTAACAGCTGTGTGAGCCCTCTTGCTACCAAGTACTGACGTAATTTTAAGGGCTCACGTCATTACAGTTTTATAATTTTACAACGGCCTGCTGAGGGGAGGTGGGACGTTGATTGTTTATATTTTAGATTGTTTTGATGCAATAATTTTAATTTAATTGCTTTTCTTAAAACATGCCTTCTGAATAAGTTACAGTTATCCCAAAAAATGAATGTAAAGTGATTTAACATGGAATATAAAGGGATTTCCATGGAAAGTCGCACAAACCTAAGAGGAATACTTCACAGTAAATCAAGAGGAAATAATGTAATGTTCCTTGAGCGGCCCGGTAACATTTGATCCCGGATTGGTAACGATCATAAGCCCGGGGGTTGGGAACCACTAGCTTAAAGTATTTAGATATCCTTTTTTTGTTTCTGTTTCAGTTATAAGTACACATTATTAAATTTGTTGAATATTTAATTTTTTCCCTTGGTGTGAATGCGCCTTTTAATACTTTTTTTCTTTGATTTTTCCCCCCTGAATTTTGTTGTGTGTTTGTGAATCTTATCTTTCATATTTTTTGTATTTATTTTTTTCTTGAATGATTTGTACTATATTTTCTAAAATTAGCTGATCTGTGTACAAGCCTTATAAGGGTGTTCTTTCTTCAGAAATTTACCCGAAATTCGAAATCCGTATGTAAGCCTAATTGAAAAAAAAAAATTTTTTTTAAACATGTCACAATAATTAGAGCGAAAACGTTGACGAATTGGTGGAATATTTCCCCATCAGATTGCTGGAAAGTAGGGTCTTCAACCGGTAGCCCGCGGGCCACGAATGGCTTGCTGAAGGCATTTTAAGGGCCCTTCATTTGAATCTGTAGCAATTTCAGGAAAAACAGCTTTGTCTGCTTTTTGTCGTAAGAAACGCCATTTTTACAAGCTTTTATTTAACTTACAATGTATGAATGTAATTTGTTCGGGTGGAATCTTGCAACTCAATTTTGAAGCTGATATCTTCATCCTATTGAGCTGAAATTTTGTATACACGTTTAGTTTGGATGACAATGCATGTTTTGATCATTTATATTCCGATATTGCAATTAATTAAGAATATATTAATTAAAAACCTTAAAAACCATTAACATTATTCCAACAATGCAGACCAACTTTGATATGTCTTTATTGTTGTAATAATGTCATTGTTACAACAATGACAAAAGTTGGCGTCGAAAATCGGTTTTCAGCCAAACTGGAATTTCATAACGTTGCACTATTGACTGTAATAATTATTCGTTTAAAAAATAATTACCTTTCTACAAAGTAAAAAATAATCTAACTTTTACAACGTATGCAATTTTTTTACAAATTTCTATCTATTTTCTTGGATTTAAATTCAAAACAAAAAAAGTAGAGCTATTTTTCAAGTAGATTGTAGTACATTGTATTCCTTTCTCAACGCTGCCAAGTTAAACTGAGATGGAGTATTGTAGAAATTCTTTAAAAAAATTATCTAACTTTAATCTATGAAACTCAGAAAAAAAATAATTACAGAATCGGAAAGATCATTTATTTCGTTCCGATACGGTATAATGTTTTTTACAAAATAATAATATTTGTATTTCTTACGATTTTTTTTAAATGAGTCACAATCGATGCGTTTTTATAAAAATAATGTCTAAATTATTGCACATGAATTTTTTTGTTTAAATGAATCGACATTCCGTACTAAAACAGCTTATGCGTTGCTCTTTTAGAATCAGTCATTTAAAAAATAAAATGCCGAAAACTTTTTTTTTACGATTTTTCAAAAAATACTCAAAATTTTAACAACATTAATAACTTCGTCATTTATGAAGATAATCTCATAAAACTTTTTTTTCATGTGTAGAACAATATTACCCAAGATCTGTACGAAGATTGAAAAAATTGCTTAAAAATTACGGATTTAAAAAAAAAAATTGTGTTTTTCGTCTAGTACACTTTTTACGAGAATTCATTTAGCTAGACTGTTCGAAGATAACCAGCAAACGACCTACAAACAAAGATGCGTTAAATGAGATGAACAGACTGAGAAACCTGTCCAGTGATAACTAAAAAGTAAAAAATAAATTAGAAGTAAAAAACCTTTTTAAAAAAACAAGCTTTTATTTAAATGCGCTAAAAAGAATAAAATAAACTTTTTCTGTAAAACTTTTTTTACTATCAACTGATAACGTCATTACACGATTTATATGATATAAAAGCTTGTCGCGAGATTTACCTCTGCTGATAAACAAGTAAATTGATCTGATTGATTTTAATTTGTAAAAATTTCAAACTAAGTAAATAAGAGTACTTTAATCTCGCGACGAGCTTTTATATCATATAAATTGTGTAATGATGTTATCAGTTGATAGTAAAAAAAGTTTTACAGAAAAAGTTTATTATGTTATTCTTGATAATTAAAATATTTTAATGATATGTGATTGATATCCATTTGAGATAAAATTTTCTTTAAGTAACGAATTTTTAAAAAGTTTTATTGTATTTTAAATAATTTTAAATATGAAAATTCTGACTATGCAACATTTAAGAAGAAAAGTTGGAATTTTATCTTGAACAAAAGTATTTTATTTCGACTTCCATTTAACGTTTTTGAAACCGATATACATATACAAATTTGTAATAGCATCTCTTCCCTTAGAATCAGTTGTAGTCTTGTAAAACAAGCCTCCCTTTCTTGTTTAAATTTCCTGACCACATTATTTTATTGACAATCGTGTGACCCGCAGATCATTGAAAATTTATTGATGTGGCGAGTGGATCATTGTGGATTTATTGATAGGACCCTCGAGCGTTAAAGGTTGAAGACCCCTACTGTAAAGTAAAGCAGTATCGACAATAGTTTTATTTCTGGCTACTCCTTCTGAAACAAGCATTTTTTCCCTTCGTTATCTTGTGCAATACCTGTGCTAATCATACTTACAGCAGCATTTTTGTTTGTTTATCTGGAAAATTAGCAGGAAAACAGATTCGTATACGGCACGAGATCGTCAACCTAAGTTTCATACCTTGGAGAAAACTTGCAGCATGAAGATCACATGCATTCAGGCATCCCAATGAGTAAAATAGAATCTTTTCGAACTATTTAAAAACTCGAATTTTGACCTTAACTTTGAAGGATTTACGCGACTCTTTTGCTATTTAGAATAAACTGAAACGCGTTTACATCCCTTCTATCCTGTGATCCAGTTAAAGATGTGGAGGGAACTAAAGGATTATACGACATGATGAATTCCAATTATTTTATTTATCACTATAATCAACTCAGACACAAATAACACTCTAAATAAGATCATTCAAATCAGTATTAGAGCAAGAGGGAGACGAGATTCGCGTTGGGGAGAATACATTAAATCATGCAGCTCTACCTTTAATATTACTTTACACAGAGCTTACGTATTTAATGACCACACTATTAGTTTAACATTCTAAACATCGACTTAATTTAAGATCACAGTACCTTAACTTATGCAGTCTTCTATTTCATTCAAGTTGACATTAACACTTCTGGTTAGCTAATCGTATGACTTTCTTGTTATCTAAACGTCTGGCTTCCCTACTTTTTGCTTACGTATACACTTCACTGCCACTTGCTAAATAATGATTATTCACTTCACTTCTCATCTACTAACAATTCACTAACTCTCAAACACGCAAAGGAAAAAATATATATTAAACTTAATTTGCATATCACGTTTTCTTCTTTTAGGAGAAGATTAGTTAAAATTACTGGCCCAAAAGAATTCCCAAAAGGAGTAAGTTGAAGGTCGCATTTGATCCGTCACAAAACGTTACATTCACAACACCAAAGTGTTAAGGGGACACAGTACGATTCAATTGACAAAAATCGGTCAAAAAATCGAATCTAATTTTTTTAACCTAAATTATTTTTTATATACTTTTCTATAACCTCAAAAAATTTCAAAGCTCTAAACTTAAAAAACGCAGAATTATGATAGCTTTTACGTTCGTTTTTATTCATATCCCTATGGCAAATCAAAATTTTAAATTGTCTTATCTCAGAAAGATAAAATAACTTGTTTGTCTTCATTTAAAATGCTAAGGCTTTTTTTCTATTGTGCCTAATGCTTTGAATTTTTTTTACCTATTGCTAATAGTACATGTAACAAAAGTTGGTACGCATTTTTGAAACAAAGCAATACTTATTTTTTAAAAATAATTGAACTCAGAATTTATACATTTTTCAAGGAATTTTCAATAAGCATTCGTAAAAAGAAGTATTGTACGAATACCAATTATGTTATCATAAAACCCATACCAACTTTTGTTATACATAGTCTGAGGTACTTGTAAATCAAATTTCATGCGTGTACAAAAATGTTTGTAGGAGGAGTAGCATTTTAAAATCACTTCAAAATCTTCAAGTTTTTTCCTTAAGAAACTAAATGGCTAGCTTTTTATGAAATTTTTAGCTCAAGATCCGTTTTACATAGTATACACACATAGGAGGCGACCAAAAAAATTTTGAAAATCCTTAAATTAAAAATTTTTGCTTAAATCGTACCATGTACTCTTAAAAGATTAAAATCGCTTGCGCATGGTTAATAAAATGTATTAAAAAACCATTTTTAAAAACTATGTTTTTCCCACTTTAGCCGATCCATATGTATGACGACCCCCTTATTTTTACTTTAAATAAGTTCTACAAATTCTTAGCTTATACAAGGAAATATTGTTACATTATTGATGTGTTGGACGGTTTTTAAAGCTTGTTGCCTTTTATTGATGTAACACTATCATTTATTTTTAACTTGTTGTTGTACTCCTCAAGATAAGAGTTAATGTTTTGGTATCTATAGCCATACTTCTTAAAACCATAAAATATTTATTAAGAAGTATTATTATCCAACGCTCAGAATAGAAAAATATTATCTTTTTACTTCCTGTGAGCAAAGCAATTTTATCGACATCACAATCAATATCACTGAAGATGTTAGAGTTCGCTGTTTTGTTAATAACTTCAATAACTAATGACGTTGTTACGAAATCTCTTTCTTATTCTGGTTTTTTTGGGTCCTAGAGGGGTATGGATTTTTCGATCCAGATAGGTCACAATGATCATTAGAGTCCCGTAGAAAAATCTCGTGTGTGATGAAAGAGTTTCAATAATCCATACAGAAAACCATTTCCGGGACTTAACATGGAGCATATGTGACCTTTCTGCAGATGCCTTTTTGTACAAAAACATTTATAAATATAGCTATTTTGAATTATAAACTTAACAAATATGTAATAAGTACTATAAAATTATATTTATGAAGCTTAACATTTTATTAATATTGTGCTATATCCAATGACGTGCTTTTGTCCTAGTTTCTATCTTGTGTTAACAAAGATAGAAACTAGGTTAAATGATACGAAAAATTAGAGACAAAAAATCCGAATTATTCAAAAAATCATTTCACTTGACCTTTTTTTCTTCTTTAATTTTTAATTAAGTTTGTTGAATTTTAATTTTCGTCACACTTTGAAAAAACACGAGAACTATTGACAACGGACCAGTAATTTTGAACCATGCTCAAATGACGAAGACGACACCTAATGAAGCCCCCTCCCTCTCCAATCTTCCACACCACGTTAAAGAGAGGAATTTTAGCTTCGACTGACTTAACGTGCATTAACTTTTCTGCGGCGGGTTTTCAGGGCTCGGACTCACGACACGCCGGCTAGAGTTCGTGACCATACTCTCTAGGCTTCTGCGGCCAATTAAGTTTGTTTGAATTCTGATACTTAAGAATTACACGATAACTATTGGCAATGAATTTGAGCCATGGTCAAGTGACAAAGGCCATATAGGGATTCATACCAACCTCTATAACATCAACACCATTTTATCCGAGGTCTATTAGATCTAGATGTTTTTAACGAGAAACAAGCATTTTTATTAAGCCCAATAGTTTATTGGGACAAGGATTCGAAACTTAACCATTAAATTGCTGATCAGGAACCGCAACTACTAAGTTATCATAGTCCTTTCTGATTGTTTTTTGGAGAAAAACGACTCTCTCACTCACATACACTCACTCATTCACTCCATTATCTTCAAATATCTTAAATCATTAGGCCGACGGATTTGAAATTTGGTACAAATGTTTCTTTTGTTGGATAGAGAACAAATAAGATCGGAATTTCGGGAAATCGATTCCTAAAGAGGTTTCAGGGAAGTTACGGATGCGTGTTAGGTAAAAACAAATTCCCCTTTTTCAACTATTAGATCTACAGACTTGAAATTTGGTAAGCATGTTTCTTTTGTTCACCAGAGATCCGCTAAGAACGCATTTTTTAAGGAAATCGACTCCCAAGAAGAGGACTTCCTAGGTTATGGAAGCATAATAGATAAACATTTCCGTTTGTGAACTGTTAGGTCTACGGCCACGAAATTTGGCAAGTATTGTTTCAGTAGAGATTCGCTAAGAACGAGTTGAGCTTTCTTGAGGAATCGATTCGTAGTGAGGAAGAAAAGCCTACGGGGACGTAAAAGAAAAATAACGAAGGCTGTTTGCACATTATGGAAACGATTTTGATAGTTAATTTTTATCAATAAATACCTTATTTTTTGTAGAAATTTGCTTCTAACTGATAGCCATGATTCTTGACAATAGTTCCTGCTCGAATTTTTTTATGAAAGTAAACTTTTTTCTTAGTACGGTCATGCAAATTTTATTCCATTCCATTTGAACCGTTTTCAGGAGTCCATTCAGTGTTCCTAAGGCTCGTTTTAATTAACCGAAAGCACAAAAGTCCATTGCAGAAGCATATGGTGATTTTACACGTATTTCATCAAATGGGATACGTTTTATTCCTGTTTCTGATTCTTTCTTTATTAAACAAGCGGCAGTTGATTTAGACATGTGACTAGAGGCTTTGTCCATATGAAGATCAAATTTATCAATGTCCTTTCCATGTAATGCTGGAATTGTTTTCTTCAAAAATCGGTTCTAAAATATTCTGCTAATAGTAGAGTGAATTTATTTTGGATTTACTTGAGACTTTTTTGATTTTTAATTTGCCGTTGTTAGAAAATCCTGCAACTATCATGAATCCCTTCGGAAACTTAAATGTAAACTGACGAAGCCGTTTCGTACGGTCATTCCCGTCAATTGAGCAATAGAAAATTGAACTTGTTGTTGTTACTTACGCCACCTGTCTGACGTAATCAGATAGAGGCCCACGAAATTCATCATGACAACGGGGTAGAGATACGACTGTCGTTAACCGAAGCTTTGAGCCCATGAAGGTGACAGTACGATTTTGCTCACGATAGATGGCGACAACATTTGGACCCACTGATTTAACGAGAACGTACTCCGTGTGCACCCGGCGGATATTTAGTGGCATCGCGCATCGAACACAGGCCTTCCGGTCTGGCGTCCGATGCTCTAACCACTAGGCTACCCACGCCCCCAAAATTGAACTTCTTTCACTACAATCACATAAATATAGCCATACATCATCGAGTGTTAACACAAATTTCCATTTTTCAGCATCTAGGTGTGTTTTTTACATAATATATATATATATATATATATATATATATATATTATATATATATATATATATATATTCTACAATTTTCTTTTCTTTCATGTGATGTGTTTTAGTCGGTGGATTTTCTTTTAGGATCAGAGACTTCACTTTCTTGATAGTTGCCTGCGTTTGAACAATCTTAGGCTGAAGTTTCGAGGTAAAAAAAACTGGTCCGTGTGTGTGGTGTTATTCAAGTAATTCTGGAGAGTCTAGCCCAGTTGTCTTTTCCTGGATTTATTGGTTACAAAAACATAAACAAAAAAACTTAATAAGGTTTAACAAATTAAATTACCAAGTTGAAATATTAGACTGAAAATATCCGAGTAAACAACGACACACCTAGTAACGCCGAAGCCAAGATCAAGTCAGAGGCAGAATCTCTTACATATGGTTTTTGTCTAGACCTAGAGAGACCACGTGAGGTCTGAGCGTGGTGACAACTAAGCTAGCTCCGCCCACTCAGACCACCTGGTTCATAATTCACAACACGTGGTCATGTTTTCATCTGTACATTCTGCTAGACGCTTTTTCCCTTTCAAATTTAATATACAATAGAACGTCGTTTATCCGAATCAATTGGGACCGGACACCTTTCGGATACGCGATTGTTCAGATTACCGAAAACCGGGTGCGATCCATACAGTATATGAAACCGGACACTATACGAATATTGACAATCATCACATGCGGAAAACGTGCTTGATGAAAAAGCCAAAGATAGATGCAAAATGTCACAATTTTACCTTTATTGTGGAAAATAATCACTTATTTTTCGCTGTACCTTCGTTTTTTTCGCTGCAAGGTCTCTGATTCTCTTGAGCAGCAGTAGTTGAGTAGGACAGCACTCTGATTGTTGTTCGTACCACATCATAACTGTCTCTAACGCAGAAACATGTCAGCATTTGATGGACCCTTGCTACTTTCGTTGTTGATGTTGTCCTCGTCTCCATCCATTTTATCGTTTCCAATATTATAAAACTGTGCTAGAGACGCTCCACTTTCTGCCTTCGCGAAACATTTCAATATTTCAAGTTTTGTTTCTATATTCAAGACGTTGCGCTTTCGTTTTGAGTTCGGAGCAATAGCAATTCACAACTCAACGAAAGAGCACTTATACACCTCCTCACTTGGAAACAAACTGACCTAATATTCCGCGCAGATGTTTACAAATCACACAACTGATATTCACCAAATATCCCTCACCTTGGGTTTTCCCGCCACTTTTGTCCTCACTCGAAACAACTGTTGTGGTAAATACCGGTTGCGTGTGTGTGGTGTTATCAAACAATAATAATCATAATAATATTCTGGAGTCCTAGAATGTCTTTTCCTGGATTTATTGGTAACAATAAATTTCAACAATAAACTTAACAATCTTTAACAAATTAAACCATTGCATTAATTAGACTGAAACTAAAGAGAATTCTAGTATTCAAGATAAAGGACCTAGTAAACAATGGCAATCTAGTACGCCGAAGCCAAGAAAATACGAGAAAACATCAGTACATCTAGTTATGTTGAAGCCAACTGAGCCAGAATCCGTTACATATGGTTTCTATCGAGATAGACCACGTGGGTTCTGAGCGGGGTGTCAACTACGCTCCACCCATTCCCCCCCGGTCCCTAATATACAACAACTGTTGAGCATTGCACTGTTCGAAAACGTATTCGTATACAGTACATGTAGTTGACAAAAAAAAACTGGTCCGGATATTTGACGCTCCGGATAGTAAACGTTCGGATAAACGACGTTCTACCGTATTATAAATACCTTTGATTGAAATGTCAATAACCAAGATTTTTACACCGCTTTTTAATTCGTTGATACGAATATTTCTCTCTCTCCTTGGAAAGCGTATTTACGTAAACTTCGTGGCATATATCATTTTTAGAAGCTATTTTTAAAATAAATCTTTTACTTTACATTCCAATAATAATAAAACTTAAGAAGACGATTATTTTGAAGTTCCCAAATTTTTGTCTCAAAAGTAAACGAGAAAATTAATTACAAAAACGTTTCCATAAGGGGTAACCGACCTTCTGTATATCATTTTAGAAATTCAAAAAAATCCTATCCTCTTAAAATCATAAGACGAGGACAGCAAGAAAGTTTTTTAATAAAATTTAAAGCATAATGCTAATTTTTAGATATCCATTACCTAAAAACAATACAAAACATGATGAAATTGCCTACAAAGTGGACGGGTAATGGCTAGCAAATTATAATTAACCACTAATCAATTGATTGAAAATATTTACTTTTAGATGATTCTTATTTGTCAATGCGATAATTTTAAAATAAATATTATTACACCAAAGATGCTTCCATGCCAAAATGGCACTACAGAAAATCATTGCGCAATTTTTGCTAATAAGCAGTCTAATAAAATAATAAACATTGAATTGAGTTAATCTGATTTCTTCAATCGATATAATTCCAAACTTTATAGTGTTTTATGCAAAAGAAGGTTTCATTTCAAACAAATTGTAATACTTCAGTAAATCAATAAAAGGGTTTTATTCAAGAGCAATAATGCGAGCTAATTAAGTCATTTAGTCACGGATAAATCGATATCGTATAACAGAATGTTCGAATCAAGTACTGATTAACAACCCTAATCACCCTCTATTCGTGTTTTCAAAGAATTACTTCGAAAGTATATCAAGCCTAAGGAAGTTCAAGAAGCATTTTATATTATCACAAATTGACGAAGTTACAAACTTTCTCGCCAATGATGTTGATGGTCCAATTGTTCGTTGTTTAAAATTAATATGATTATATTTTTGTGAAACTTATTTATATTTAAACACAGATTAGAGTTTTATTAATATTTTTATCTTGCATTCAAAGAATTCGTAACAAATAGAGATATTAAAACATATATAACACACATTACTTGAAATTAACTCCTAGAAATTGTAAAACTATTAGAGTATTCATATTTTTACCTCATTGCAGGAAGGGATTTCTTTATTAGTCATTAACTGTTATGTAATTTAAATCCAAAACTTTTACTCGTCTTCTCTGTTGCACTATATTAAGTCGAATAAAAGCTTTAAAAATGTTTTATATACCTTATTTAACTGTTTTATTTTTATAAGTAATAATTTTGCTTGCGTTCTTTTATGAGCATAATTTGTATTTTAATTTCGAAATGCAAAAATTTCCCTTTACACATTTGCACGCTTTTTTTTTAAATAATCATACATCTAAATATGTTGGGAAAAGGATACTCACTCCTTCACTCATCGTGAGATCTCAGGACATATTAGGCATACATACACTTTAACTGTGACACACACAAGCATGTTTCTTTTGTTGTTGAGATGCATTAAGAACGTTATTTGCATAAATCGATTCCCGAAGCAGGTTGTGAGGGCATTATAGATAGAAAAAAAACGAGTGTGCTTTAGACCACACGACTGAAGTAAAACTTCTTTAGCTCCATCTATATGTACGCATATATATATATGTATATATATATATATATGTATATGTATATATATGTAATATATATATATTATATATATATATAAATATATATATATATATATATATATATATATATATATTTATGACAAAAGAGATTCTTTTAGTTTCCATGTAATTAAAATTCCTGTATATGGAACAGTAATTTGCATCTATCAATTTACAGAAATATTGTTTTGAATTTTTTACTTAGGAATGATAACTTAACTACCAACAAAATAGATAAATTTAATAATATCAAGAAATTCTTCCAATGCTGCTTAGATCCTGACTATCCTTTTAACTTCTTAAGAACATATATTCATCACAAATACATTAATCGTCTTGCTATTTCTGATTTCAAAACCACCATACAACAATAGGATCTCAAAGTCAGCATATTAGTGGTTTTGCTGTGAAGATTCTGTTTTAACACTCTTCACACAGTTTATATTTTTTCCACACCCTTCTTAAAAATCTTATAAAATGAAAAATTTCGACGTTTTTGGCAACCAAACCAAATTTCTACATTTTGACAACCAACCAATTTTCTACATTTGTGACAACCAACCAAGTTATAGCCTACCAAATTTGATTGTAATCTTTCTTGGCGTCTTCCTTACAAGCTGGTATAAAGGATGCGTTTAAGTGCAATTTAGATTTTTATCACAACATATAAAAGCTTTCCATCGGTTTCAAGACTGTTGGATCTCCTGGAATAAGCTCTGTGAGCAGAAGTTTTGAAAAATCTTTTTGGAAGAATCCTTTTATTGGGTAATTCTTTTGATATTTTTCTGCTTAAACATTTTGGGAGAATTTTTTGCTTAATAGTAGTCGGTTGTTCTTTCATATTTCTATGAGATTTTTTATACTTTGGATTTCTTATACTTTGAATTTTTTATACTTAGAATTTTTATACTTTAAATTTCTATTTATTTTATTTTGGTCTTTCCTACCGAGTTGCAAAGGGGAAGGTTGACGCCTTCAAACTAGTTTAACCCAACTTATTCGGTCCTAAGTCCGAAATTGCGTTTTGACTCGCTAGATTCTTATTTGTATTTCATTAGATTTGATCTTCATTTTTTATTAAGTATTTCCTGTTATGTTCTATATTTTATATAAATTTATTCCATATATATATATATATATATATATACTAGTTGCATGGCCCGGCGTTGCACGGGCTTCTTCAAGTGTATAGATTTTTGCCTTAAAAAATTCCTCTTCCCATCTCGGTGCAAGCACTCTTCCTGGTGTGTTTTTTACTTCCATTTTAGTTTATATCATTTAAATACCCTATTTCGAAATTCCTTCCACCTCTTTGCTCCATCGGATGGGTCTGTTTCCCGTCAGAATAGCCTGGCGTTGCACGGGCTATTACCGAGTACATCACTTTATTCCCATGGAAATTTCCACTTTCCCTCTCGACGGCAGCACTTCTAGGAGAGTGATTTCTATATTTATGTCATTAAAATTCCTTTTTTTCATAAATTTCTTCCTCTTTTTCTTGTTAGGAATATTTCTTTTCCCTCCTTTAACTCGGTGTTGTAAGGGTTTTTCGAGAATATAAACCTCTTTTTCCCTCCTTTTTTTCCTCAAGGATAAGATCAAATTTCTATTTTCGATTAAAAATTTACAAAATTAATATATAATATCCGATAGAAAGCAGCCATTGTACGATTTTTAAAATAATTTACTACTGAATTATGAAAATCAATACTGTAATTTAGTTTTTTTAAAAAAAAATATTAATTTACATCCATATATATATAGCTGCATGGTCCGGTGTTGCACGGGATTTTTCTTGTTTATAACTGTTCTTGTTATTCTGTTTCTCACATACACAATTAATATGTTTGCCTACGTACTCTCCGAAAGTTGTCTTTCCGCGCATGCAACATAAGCCCTCAAATTCTTGAATTCTATGGTAAGCTTACCACCATTAATTATTATTGGCAGGGGTCGATTTTGAGAATTATTTTAGTTATATTTTTATGGTTCCCCGAAATGAAAAATTACCTTTTTTAAAAAACAGTTTTATGTATAAAAAATGTCAAAAGATCCGCGTCTTTGTCCCGATGGACCGGTCTGTTTTCCCTCCATTTAGTCCGGCATTGCACGGGCTTTTTACAAGAGTATAACTTTATCGCAATGGAAATTTCTCCTTTTTCCTTCTCGAAGCCAGCACTTCTAAGTGAGGGTGTATGCGTGATGTGAGGGATTTCTATACTTATGTCATTAAAATTATCTCCTTTCTGAAATGTCTTAAATTTCTTTTCCTTTACAGACAGATTTTTTCCCCTCAGCTTTGCCCGGCGTTTACACAGGCTTTTTCGTGTATAAAACTCTTTTTCAGTCTTTTTTCCCTCAGTGATAAGATCTTTCTTTATATTTCTATTTTCGATTTTTAATTTACAAAACTAATCTAGTTTTATCCACAAGAAAACATACAATGTACGATATTATTATTAAATAATTAATTTTGTAATAAATAATACAAATCAATACCAGTTTAGTTTTTCGTTTTAAAAAATAGAAATTTATATCCGTTTTTATTAAATAATGAATGAAAAATGACTGCTTATTTCTGGATGTTTGGTTATTTGATTAAAAATATGTAACTTTAAAAAAGAAGTATGGGAGAGTAAACCTAGACACACACATTTGCTTGAATTCATTGCATAAAAACCATTCAAAAAATGAAAATAATACTTTTAAATAAAAACATTTTAGCATTTTCTTATATTTTTAATGTTTATCACACTTAATTGTTTTTTTTAATAAAGAAAACTATCTGTTGTAGTGTATCAGAAAATAGTCTTTTCGAACATGCTCCATAAGCCTCACACACACATACGCAAACTGGTCAATTCTGTCGTAGGTTACTGGCATTTGTTGACTTTAGCAATTTTTTTCGTTGCATTTTTATGGCTCCTTGAAATGGAAAAGTGCCTTTTTTAAAATATTTTATGTGGAAAAAAAGCATAAAAATAGAAGCAAGTTTCAAAATTACGAAAGTTCCTAAATTTTTCAGAATAACTTTTAGAATATTTCATCCCAGTGTAACTTAGCATCTTCTAGAAATATGTATACAATTTACCAATCTACTTTAAAAATAGTCATAATTTTCTTTTTTTTTAAAATTTAAATCCAAGAAAATCCATAGGAATATGTAAAAAATGTAAAACATTGTAGAAATTGGGATTTTAAAAATACATTTCAAGTTAGTCTCATGTTAAAAGAATTTATTTTTTAAACAGAGGGAGTTAATACAGTCAACAGAGCAACGTCATGAAATTCCAAGTTTGGCTGAAAACCGATTTTCGACGCCTGCTTTTGTCACTGTTGTAACAATAACATTACTGCAACAATGGAGACGAATCAATGTTTGCACGAAAAAACGCTTTTTTCGGAGCTTTTTAATTAATATCTTTTCAACTAATTGCAATATCGGAATATAAATGGTCAAAACGGCTTCCCCGGAAAATTTCCGATCTTTTGGTACCTTCCGCGAGTTTCTGCGCGGTGCGGTTCTTGAGGAGATAGACGCACATAGATACATACATAGATACATAGATAGATAGGTACATACGTTTGTTTACCTTCGGATTTTAGTAGTGTAGATGTATAATATTGTTACGATTTTGGTATTTAAAATGTGTTTATAAAGTTAAATTATGTCAAAATTACTATTCTGCTTGAAAAATAGTGCAGGATTAATGTTCATTGCATGCAAACTTGTGAATTAGATCAATTGCTATGGGACCTTGTAAATAACATGGGGCTCTTTGGGTATCTCGCCAAATTGGCGAGATATCGTTTAGTTGGTGACAGTTTTGGCAACTTATTTTGTCGCCAAATTTGGCGATATTGGCGATATTTGACGACTTCCGGTTCTCCTATTTTCTGGAATGTTCTACCACTTTCGCCGTGTCCATATAAGGCATACTGAAATGCAACATGAGTTGTTGTTGTTGTTATTCAGATTTCTTGAAGCTCAGACGCGCCGGCAGCCTCTGTTACTTTACGGGTGATTCCATCGTGATTTATGCCGAAGAGAGTACGAAAGCCTACGGCTTTGCATTTGATCTATTTCCCGCTGGATCAGTACATTACGTTGTGTTACTGTTGTGTTGTATTACTGTGACTTCGGCTGTTCTTATGCCTTTCTGAACATTGTATTCTTCATTGGGCTGATAATAAAGAACTGTTTTATCGCTGTCCTGTTTAAAGTCTATTCAATCCCTAAACCCAACAGTGAAATTCGTTACAATATATACGTGTATATTCATATGCATATATTAATTTTCTACAAATATTTAAATTTATTATGAGTTTTCAGTTTTCATCAATAAATTAATATTGTTGAATAGATTTTTATTCATTATTTTCACTATCGGATACATCAGTAATTACTGTGACTCACTCACACTCTCAACTTCCGTTCGCCTCACCCGATCACACTTTTCGTATCGCTCTCGTCACACATTCACCAGCTTACTCCCCAAGTCAAGCCTGCATCCGTTCGCCTAGCCCGATCACACTTTTCGTATCGCTCTCGTCACACATTCACCAGCTTACTCCCCAAGCCAAGCATGCGTAAAGAAGAATTTTACTTCAAAAATTTCCGTTTTTGAACTATTAGAACTACAAACTTCAATTTTGGAGCCATATTTCTTTGGTGAATGAATTTTACGGGAATCAGCTAATTAGTATGTATTACAAGAGTTGACAAACTATGTTTTGCCCTTTTTAGCTTAAGTACAAACTGAAAAACCTGATACTACCAAGAACTCATGAATGAATTCAAATTTTGGAAAAGGGTATCCTTTATTTTTCCAGGTACAGTTTTTTCATTAGCAAATCGTGAACAGCAGTATTTTTCTTAATTATTAACAAGTAAAAACATAATTAATCACAACACAAAAGAGATCAAGTTGTAAATACATAATAATACTAACTGGCAGGGTAATGCTGAAATGTATTTACGAAGCAGTGTGAAGGACACACAGTGACGTAACCGAGAATATTAGGGCCCCTCCTGGAAAGTCAGGTTTTGGTCCCCAAGCCGGATCTTACAGAGGGTACGTACTTGGAGTCAGGCTTTGAGCCCCATAGAGACCTGGGTCCCCGTGATGCGGGATTGAGGGGGGTGCATTACGCCACTTGGGACACACATTAGATTCAGAAAACTATTCTAACTAAACTGATAGTACCTTTTGCTTGTTACAATTGTAAAATTTTAAAATTAATGTATACTGATTCAAAATAAACATGACGAATTCAAAAGTTAAATCTGGTGCACAAAAACCATCAAAAACTTCGTTGGAAATTAAAAAGGACTATGGTAACAAATATGACATTAAGTATTGTCCTTTTCATGTTACTAGAATTTGAATATTAGAATTCGTTAGAAACTCTCTTAGTTTTGGAATATTTACTTGAAAGGTAATATGTGCTGTCTTTCTTCTAACTTTCTATAAAAAAAATTATGACGTACTTTACATTAATTATTCAATTATTTTGTGAAATTTTATATAACTGCCATTTAGCTATTCAATCAATCAGATGTAATCTAAGCATTATATCTCTTGACATTTTGTAATATCTACATATTATTGAGAAATTAATATTGATATTTAAGCTGTTCAACGTATGTTTTATAATACTGAATAAAAAATTGATGTACGAAATGGGGAAATTTAATGTTTGCAATAAATTAAGTATTATAATTAATTTATTAAAACAGGTCGGCAGAATTCCCGGATGATGTGTTTGCCATACGAAAAACGTCAATAGATGATAATTGCTCTACCTACCAAATGATACAGATGAAACTTAACGTTGGATCCACCGCCATATACAAAATTATTCATGAGGAATGAAAAAAATAGTTGGCCGTTGGGTTCCCCATAATCTAACTGAGCCCCAAAAAGAGGAGCGTGTCAGAATCAGTGAAAAAAACCCTTAAATTCCTAAATGATGGTAGCCACCGCATCATTCCTAAAATTGTAACGGGAAACGTACTTGCCTTTTTTGACGTTCCTACACGTCAAGAAAGCAAATTATGGGTCTTTGAAGATCGTACCATGCCGACATTGGTGAAAAGTCAACGGGCAATGAAGAAAGTAATGTATGTCGTTTTCTTCAGAGGTACAGGATTGGTCAAAGCCATCAAGTTGGAAGGACAGAAGACAGTAACAGCAAATTGGTATACCACCAAACGTCTTCTAGAAATTCTCCAGGAAGTTAATGTTAGGGGACTAATGCTTCTGCATGGCAATGTATCTTCCCATACAGCCGGCTTAGCTGTTAAGTTTCTTAAACAAAAACAGATTAAACTGAAAGAGTATCCACCTTCTTCTCCGGATCTAGCTATATGTGACTTTTGGTTATTTTTTAACCTAAAAAAGAACTTACGTAGACGTCGTTTTCATTCAGAAGAAGAGATTGATGTAGCTATAAATGCAATTTTTCTTCAATTCCAAGAAATGAATAGTTTGAGGTATTTAATCTGCAGAAAATTCGTCTACAAAAGGGCATTGAAACTGTATGATACTACTTTAAACACCCTAAAATTTTGTAATTATAACTTTAAAAACCTAGGAGTATCTCAAAACTTTCAGAGTGACTCTCGAATAATTTATTAAAAGTAATTCCTCTTACTATGAAAACCAGTTTAAAAGTTTACTTTTAAAGAAAAATAACATAAACACAAATTACTGTTTAATTTCAGAATAACTTTGCCAAAATCTTTTAATTGATATCATTTTTTTTATTTTACGGTTCGGATAAAGCGATCTCCATTTTATATTTTTCCTTCATATTTATTAGGTCTAAGTATAGTTACTCACTCAGTCAAAGGGAAAGTAAATAACGCTCAGTAAATTATGCTCCTAGGGCTTCCCTTTGAATAACAATGCGTATATATAAACAAAACAAAAAAAAACGTCTTTTTTTCCTCTTCATAAATATTTACTTCCTTAATCTTAGTGCTTTCATCTAAGTGTAGCTTTGTTGAAAGAGTCGCACGTGTCATCTAATATTGCCTTTCTCTAGAGAGAATGGCACACACACCAAACATACTTTATATTTAAGCATTTCTTAAATTATAAGATCAATAATCATTCCCTGCACCATTTTTTCTGTTAATAAAACAACTTAAATACTGGAATTGATTTATGTAGGAGCGCTTGGTTCTACCGAACCCTTTTTTTAGTTAATTTCAGTGACTTAAGGTATCCGACTCCCCTAAAATTGTGAATTTGGAAAAATTGACAAATTGTTTTATGATTTCATTTTATAAACCAGCTTATTAGCTTTATAAAATTACCAAGTTTATTATTTTCTGCTCACTAGAACAAAAACTACAAGTGTTTTAGTAAAAGCAGATGCCATTACTTTAAGCAAGATGTCATACTTTAAAACGCGTTTTATTCGACTTTTTTTTATTTTGAAAATGCTCAATGAGGACAGTGATTGGTAAATTTTTTTTGAAAATAACTAACTGAAATTTTTTGTGTATGTTCTGTATTATAATAGAAGTGTTTAATCTCCAGATTTATCAATCACTGATTTATTACAAAATTTACAGTCCTTTACGTTAATATAATAACTGTTTTTAAGCACTTTCATATAATAACTAAGATAAAGTGCTCTAATTTTTGTAAAAATTAAAATATCTTTTATTCTGGAAGTCATTTCAAAAATGAATAGCGTAGCAGCACATCAGTGCTGAAAAATTTGAAATTCGTTTATAAACTTTTGGTACAGAATGCACCCTGTTTATGCTATTCATTTGTAAATTTTTACCCATTTTTTCCCACACATTTTAGTACTAATAATTTCTTTTTATCTTCTTAACTTTAGCATATTTTTCTTAAAATGTACTAAACAAATCTAAAAATCACAAAAATATCCCCATATCTCTACTTTAAAAAAAAAAGTTGTTACAAGAAGTCGGATACCTTAAGAATACTTTCACAAACTGTCCATTTTAAAATAATATAATTAAGTGTAATAAAACAGTTAATGTATTATGATCATTAAAAGGAATTATACAATTTGTTATAATAAAAGTATACTAGATAATTAAAGTATGAAAATGAAGAAAAATTCTAGACCTTTTTTTTCTAGACTATAAATTTTTTAATGTTTAGGTGTGCGTGGGACGTGTCGTAGCCAATCCAGTTGCATCAAAGTAGTCTGCGTGGGTGACGGGGAAAGTTGAAATGAAAAAGTTATGATGCATGGGTGCCGAGAGGAGCTTCTGTGATTGGGGGACCGGAATGGTCAGCTTTTTTACTTTAAAGCCATTAGAGAAATAAGACGGTGCCTCATTTATGAAGTCTGTGATGGATCTACCCGAGTCCTTTCATTAATATAATCCTCTTGGGAAACCTTTGGTCTTTCAATTCGAGTTTATTCACAACCAACCCTCTGAAGAAGAAACCTTGATTATTTAAATTAGGTCGGCTATATATATACTCTAGGTTTTCAAGCTAGAAAGAGAGAAAGTGAGGAGATAGGATAGATTGCTACTGATCAGGTATTATACCATTTTATACCGTATTTCAAATATTTTATAGACGAAAGAATTAAAGCGACGATTGGTCACTAAAGTTTAATTAGTGTTTAGATAGTTAGGAGAGTAGATTTGATGCTGCAGTAAGAGGGTCGATTTTTAAAGTCTTCTCATAATTCGCGCATCTCGTTATCAATCCACATATTGCTTAGATTGAGAGCATCTCTACTCGTTGAAATTACTTGAATTGTGTTCCTAAATTGTGTGATCAATAAATAGATTGTTTTTGGATATGGCTAGTCTTCCTTCCCTTCCTCCCAAATTCTAGGCGAGAATGAGAGAACATCTCATTCCTCATAAGTTGATACACAAGACATATTGCTGCGAGCCCCAGCAAAATTTAATAAGTCACAACCTTCGTTATACCATACTACAAACTTTTGGTTCAAACGAGATTCGAATACATAACCCTATGGTTAAAGTGACATTTAAGTATATAAGATCTTAACTACTTGAAATGTTATTATTTCACAACTTTCAACTTACAAGCTGACAAAGTATGTGTTTTTTCTTGAAATATATTTTGAAAAATATTACAGATTGATATCTACTTCTACCAATGATAAATAGAATGTTTTAGTTTTATAAATTTACGAAATGCAGTGACATCCACAAAAATCAACGACTTCTTACTGCTTGCCTTAGGGATCCTGGAGCTTGCTGGACTGATTAATTGATTGATTGATTTTTACTGGCACTAGCCCTGTATTTAAACGAACTAATAACTGAGTTTATCATGCACATAATTAACACACTTTTATTAGCTTCACATGTATGTAACAGAATCTTTGAACTTCTTCTTTGAACCCACTTTAAAGGATCAGATTCATTCGAAATTATGCACACTTGTCAAGGACCGATGACAGTACAATAATTTAATAATTTTGTTCCATTGTCTTGATCAGGATAACCAGGATTAACAATTTCCTATTTCCAGATTTGGTGACTAAAACATTGTTACAAACCTAAAGCGAAATATACAAGCATGGTTAATAGAAATACAGCAAACTAAAAAGATTACTTCATCAATGAATAAAGAAAAGTTTAAAAAACTAAAAAAAACACGCTTTTGTTGTTGATCGAACTGAAAAATGAAAATAAATTATACTTTAAAAGAACTAAAAAGTAAAAAATAATTTTAAATGTAAGAATAAAATGATTAACAAGAAAATTAATGCCATTGTGGTAAAAGCGTTGGGTGCTCAATATCAATTGTCATAATTTCTTATCAATTCTATTCCGAAATGTAGAGATAGTGTATAATTAGTGAGTGAGTGAACATTAACGTCGCACTGTTCAGCTACACCAGGGCTTTTGGGGACGGACTGCGTAATTTTGAACCATGGTCAAGTGACGCGGACGACACCAGTGTATATAATTAGTAGTTATATATATATATATATATATCTTGTTCAATGTTCAATCGTTAATAAAATACTTTCTATTTATCCATTTAAGTTCAAATACATTTTTTTGAACTTGTAGTAGATGTCACTTGATGTTAATACAGTTTTTTTTTTCAAATATCAATTCATTAGTTCAATTAAAAATGAATAAATAGTAACAAACAAAAAATAATAGTCCAACAGCATGCATAAAAAGGTATATCGTTCATTGTGTCCCTGTAGCTCAATAGATAGCGCGCTGGACTTCTAATCTAAAGGTCTAGTGTTCGAATCCCACCTGGGATGTCCTAATTTCTGAGAATGTGTTTTTTTAACTATACTATTTTATTAGAATAATTAAATTTAATTGATGAATAAATAGTAACAAACACAAAAATATAGTCCAAAAACATATATAGAAAGTAAAATGGAAAATTGCAGGAAAAATCGCTTTCTATTTTGTCCCTTAATATTGTGATTCTATATCTTATGTATATACATATTTATATTAATTGTAACTATTTAATAAAAAGTAACTAAAATAAATTTTTCTTTGTTGACCTAAGTAGGAATTGACTTTAATTTTTTTATACTACTGTTTAGATATCAATCTATGATTGGAGTCGCAAAATGAAGGAAGTATTATTGTATAAGGAGGGTTAAGTAAGGAAACTATCACTAGAAAATCCTAGGAATATATACTTCATCTCGTTTAATCAAAGGTAGTATGCCTCTTGAGGAAAAAGAAAGATAACTTGTGCATATTAGAGGGTCGTAAACTCCATGTATGCCTTAAGAAGGTACATTCCCAACGGGATAGCTCGGTGGAAGGTAAGATAGATTTTTGTTTTGGACGAAGACCCCCTTACAATTTAAATAAGAAAGAGCAGATGTGTGTTAAATATAACTTAAATTAAAATAGTGAGGTTTGTAAATGGTTGTTTTTTATTGGTGCAAAGGCATATATTTGTCCAATCTGTTTCAAGCATTCATTAATTTACGTAAAAGCATATATTTGTGATGTAGATAAAATTCTGTAAAAGCAAAAGGAAAGAAGAGAGGGGGAAGGCGAGTGAAAAAGTCGAAAAATAGAGGAAAATCACTGGGTATGGTAACTAGTGGTATGGTAACTGTGTTTACTATAGACAGCGAATCTTATGTGGGAAAGATTACTGTAGTATCTCTTCACTATTGTACCCTAAGGATTACAATAGGGAAGTACTAACTTCATTGTTGCCCTCACCACTTGACGATAGTACGGGTTTATAAGATTTGTAACACAATCTTAGTGCGATTTTAAAAAAATTGAAGTTAGTTTAGTTCAATTTGCTTAGATCAACGTCTCACATTAGCAATAAGTTTTAGGACACATAATTTATCAATTAACAGATAGCTGGACGAGGCTGACATATGAATTGAGCTTCTCTTAAGCTAGCATATCCCTTCTCACCAAATGCGGCGTAGCCTGGGATTGATTAAATATAAGAAACACTACCATTATTCAATGTAACATTTTCTTTCTTTTTTCTGAATCGAGATTCGAACTCACAACCCTTGAATATTAGTCCAAATTATTCGATTGCATTGAAAACTGGATTTCCGATTAAATTATTGAAATTCGTTTATCTAGGTATTTATGAATTTAAGATCTCCTGGAATGAACTCTATTCTTACATACCCTATTGTAAGTAGAAAAAAAATTACAATTTACTCCAACACTTGTATACAATTGTAAGTTAGACAGTGCATATGCTTAAGCTTGGCGTTAGCTTTCGAGTAGCTTTCTACTTCAAAAAGCTAAGTTTTTAAAATTAATTGTGCAAGAAATTACTTTTCTAATTTTCTACAATTTTGATTCAATAGTGTTTACTTTATTCCATAGGACTTGATGCAGCAGAATTCTTTTTAATATTATACTATTAATAGATTTATCCAATTTTAAAGTAAATATCACATAAAGAAATTTTAGTGAAAACTCCATCGTTGCCACATTGATTTGAAATATTTTTTTTTCAAGTTCTTTAAGAACTTGCGTACAAGTTCTGTAAGGACTTGCATAAAAATTCTATTTCTGGTCCTTAAGAAAAGTCACTGAATTTTTATCCATGCAAAATTCACAGTCATTAATACTTTCTTTCTGATTTCAACAATTCATAATTCCGAAATTATGTATTTTAAGCTTTATGACTCAAAAAAAAAAATTTTCGCGTTTTTAAAATAAATTATCTATTTAATGTATCTTTGCAAGTATCAATATAAATAAGTCATTTACATAGCTTTTCAGGACAGCTATTTCTGAATTAATCGAAAACTTTAAAACTGTGAAGGACTTTTTCAGTTTATATGTGTCAGATCTGGAAAGTGTAACGAAAAAATTAATGAAGTAATTAATAAAAATAGAACTAACTCTTTAATAACGTGTAGAGTCTTTAGGATGAATAGGACTATTTAAAGCCACCGCGTGCCAGTTTACCCACTCTGGCAAGCCGTTTCATCCATCCCCCTATTTTTTCTTCAAATTTCAGGGCAGCCAATCGAGCGCAAACTCACTCAATCCCACCGACCAATAACAATGCATTCTCTCCACTCCAGTTCTTATCAACTTGAAACTTCATCAAGATCTGCTATCTGATTCACTCGTCACCACCTTTGCCTACTTCTTGCCAGTCAATTAGAAGGCTCGTCTTCCCAACCAGCCAATCAACAGGCTCGTCTTCCTTACCCAGATCTGGCTATATCTCTCAGGCCACTTTAGATCTTGCTTGATATGGGACGGAGGATCGCTCTGTGATCCATGTTCCATTGACGTTCGGCGTACATAGTTCAGGAGATATAGCATATAGTGTTTCCTCGCCATCTTTATTAGAATAAGTTTCTAACTTTCTTTTTTGAACAAGTTAGACGCCAAGTGGCAGCCATGGTGAAAAATTTTATCCTTCTTCTACAATAAAGGCTGATTGATTACCTAATTTTTCAAAACTGACAAAACTATATCACGAATCAAATGATCAACTAAGTTATTTAACAGCAGCAGTTATTAACAATGCAGAAAATTTCATTATAACCTATTAATTAGTACAAAAAGCTTATTAATAATATTAAAAAAGGGATAATATTTATATGAATCTTTTAAATTTTAAGATATAAATATTTTGAAGAAATTCTATGAAAATGATATCATATGGTTTTTAATTAATTATTACATGGAATTAACAATATCGTCAACTATTGCCATGAAAAACTTGTTAGTATAAGCAAAGAAAAAAATTAGAAATCCTAAAACACAACATATGATAAATAGTATTTTTGTAAATTTTTATATTAATTTATAAGGTAATATAATGTTTCATATATATTGAGTTATAAATATATATATATTTATTATTCCATATTAATTATAAATTTGAATTTATTGTCTGTGTGTGTGTGCGAGCGTGCGCGCGCGCGTGTGTGTGTGTGTGAGAGAGAGAGAGAGAGAGAGAATTTATCTTTGTTGTATGTAGTTGTGACAAAAGAAAGCAAACAAAGAGTTTATTTTTAGGTGTTATTTATTCATTATTTTTAGGCAAAAGTTTCCATCACTTAATAGGCACGAGTAAGCTTTTATAATATTATTTTACTGGGAATCAGGAATAAATCTGTCAAGAAATAGGTTTTAATCTTTAATGCGAAATGAAATAAGAATCGCTTCGAAATAGAGTATTCGGAAATCAGATTTATATAAAAATTTAGATGATTAGAATTTTAAGTAAATATTAAATTATTACAAGCACGTACATATATACGAAATGTAATCCAATGTCCTAATTGCTTTTTCATGCTTAAAACCTTTCTAAATCAAAACCATTAGTTTTGGAAACGAAAAATTCAAAACAATCCTGCAATTCATAGAATAGATTCAACATCTCTACAAGTCCAAATATTAATTATCTCATACGTACCCCCGTTCGACAAATCTATGCTTAAAAATAGAGACCCAAATCAACTAATTCTTTCAAAGAAAAGAACATTGAAATCCATAAAAGTCCTGTCAACAAAATCCTCAAATTCCCGCGAACCATTTTCAATAAGAAGTAATTAAAGGCGATGGCAAACTCTCTTTAGATTCCTCGAATTACACAGTCTGGTGATTACGCATTCTACAGGTTTTTAAATTAATATTGCAGCGAAATTCTTTTCATGTGGTTTTGAAAAGACCTACGAAGAAGAGAGATTAGAGAGAGCGCCTTTTATAAACAGGAAAATTGCAATTCGAGCTGTTCTGATGTTGGATGGATAAACACTGCTGTCGCTAGTTGAAGCGTATTCTATAGAAAACTGATTGCCCCATGGATTAAATGCATTTTATTTCTGTGATTTATTTGAAAACTTATTTGAGAACAGAACGACCCTCTCTCTCTCTTTTCATCTATTCTTAAATTGCACAGAAAAATGATTTATGGTACTTGAACTGCGATGCCTCATTTTTTTAACTTCCATGATTTGATTTGATTTTAATTTACATCGTACTCCGAATTAATACTAGGACTATTGGCAACAGACCTTTTAATTTAAAACCATGATCAACGGACGATACCAGTTGATTCAAAATTAATGTGACTAATTTTAAAAGCATACAACTATGAATGGTGAATTTTTATCACTTTGCTGCCAGTTATATTTTAAAAATGAAACATTTAAAAATTACCAATATAACAATTTTTATTAGTGGGAGTAAACTATGGCTCCGAAATTAGATCCTCTAAACCGAAACGAAATTTTACAGCTTTTGAAAGACGCTTGCTCAAATTCTTTTATAAATAAAGCATTTAAAAATCAGAAAAGACATCTTGCCAATGTATCTAAACTTCGGAAAGAAATAAAATTTGGCTAACAATCAAAAGCTCCAGGAAAAAATGTGGACAAAACTAAGTCCTTGGGGGAAAAGAAAAAAAAGAAGCTGTGAAAAGACTTATCTCTGTAGAAACTCCTCTGCCTCAAAAAACTTTAGCAAAGAAACTACAGGTATCGCAATCTACAATCAATTTGTCATAATATAAAAAATAGCTGTAAAAAAGTTAATAAATCAGTGTGTCTTCAAATGTCTGTTAAGACTGTAGAAAAACGAAGAAAACGTTGTATTTAATATTACGCAAAGGTAGATACAAAGCATGGATAACCTCGGGTGAAGCACTCTTTCATCTGTTATTCACAATTCGCAAAACAAAGGTAAAATATATTTCACTAAAAAAAAACGTTACAAAGATGCATCTGTTTCGCAAAAAGCAAGTTGGTCGTCCAGTATTGTGATATGGATGGGAACGTCCTCTCAAGGCCTAGCAAAACCATTTCTCGTAGAACTAAAAGCTAAAATTGATGATAAATGCTATCAGAATAAAGTTTTGAAACACTTGATCAAAAAAAGTAAACGTCTTTACCTTCAAGAAAAATGATTTTCACTAAGATTCTGCACCAATCATACTGCAAAATCAACTATAAAATGGCTGAAAGATTAAAAAATAAACTATCGGCCTCCTGTAAAATGGCTACCACCGTCCTCTGACTATGTTTCTTGCGATTATTTTTTAAGGGGATACTAAAAAAAAACGATTATACAGATGTAAAGTAAGAACACTCCAAGGGCTTCAAAAAGCAATCAAAGAAGAAGTTGAAAAAATACCCCCCAAAATAGTCAAAAACTCTTTTGACTTGGTCGAAACGCTTACGCAGAGTGTACTATGATAATGGAAACCACATTGAAAATTTCATGTAAATAACTTAATTCGATAAAAATGTATGATACTCTGAAATTGGTCACATTATTTTTGAATCGACCGGTAAAACACCTGAGTTTCGTACCCCACTCTCCAATCTTCTGTTCACGTCAATGGGAGGACTTTGGGCCTTTAACAGATTTGACATGCATCAACCCCTCTACACGGCAGATCTTTAGTGGTACTAGGTTTCGAACTGGCAATTTGACAACGCTGGCAACGAGTTCGTGACCATTCTTAACAGCCAATATATGCCACTTGAATACATTCAACTCCAATTAAATCTAAGGTGAATTTGAAACATTTCCTCAGTTTATATCTTTGCATGCGCAGATTCAAATGTAAAAAATGTTTATATGATAGTCTAAAAAATTTGATTTGCAGCATTTCAAATTTTCATTAATGAGTCAACATGGTAGTATACATGAGAAAAGTATAATTTATTCCTCCAAATCAAAAATTAAAAAAATATACCACATAGTAGTTTGCATTTCAATGCTCTGTTTTTGAATATATTTTAACAAATTTATTTAATTTGACTTTAAATCTCCAACTTTCTTCAATTTTTTTACCGTTTTGCATACTAACGTTTTAGTGGTAAGGTTCGAAAATTAAATACGCATTCTCATTTGAAAAATTTTTTAAAAATTATTCTTCCAAAAACTATTTTAATAACGAATATTCTACTACGAATTATGAATTTATTTAATAATAAACGTGTAAAATATGAGAAAGTATATTTTCGACGTATTAAATTTTACTATTTTCATTGTGATTTCCACATCTTAAAAGAAATATAAAATTAAAATGATCAGCTCTCATGTTTTATTAAGTTGTATCAATGCTGTAAATGATATTTTAATTAAAAAATAAATCATGTTTGTAAGAAAAGACTATTTATTCAGAACATTCATAAAAAGGAATAAAATTTATAAAGCTACTAGAATTGAATACATAATATAAACAGTTAAATTGCATTATCAAATAAATAAGCATATTTATAGCCTCATCGAAAGGTAAATAGTATATTTTTCTATTTCTCTAATTGTTAGAATCTTTCAATGCTATTTTATAGAAAAATGAAAGAGATCGGATCTTATATTTATACAGATATTACAGTTCCCAAGTTGAAAGAAAATTAAACTCGTAAAGTTAAAATAAGAGCCATAGAACAATTTGTCTCATGAAAAAATTGTTCGAAATATTTTGAACTAGACACAAAAGCTAGTCTCAGTCTAAAGGGAGGGGGGAAAGAATATATGTGAATTTACATTGAAATTCAAAATAGACATTAATTTAAATCCTAATTCTAAATCAATGTATCCTAATTTTAATCCACAGCATCTAGAATTACCGTCAGTTGATGATTCTCTTCAGACAGTAGAGCAACTTGCAACATTAACCTCAGCTGCATTCAAGAATGCCATAATATATTAAACGTGAAAATATTCTTTGTTTTAGCAATTTATATTAAATGATAAAGTTTGATATTTGATTCGATACTTTTTAACATCTTAATAAAAAGCTACTAATCTCCATCGCTCTATGGCTATGACGACGAATATAGGTTAAGGACAACATCTAAGTTGACACCTCTTTTTTCAAACTTCCACAACACGACAACGTGTAGACTTTGAGACTCGCTGCGGGCATCAACCCTTAAAATTGGTGGATATTCAGTGGTACAAGGACTCGAAATAGGTGAGGACTTTGAATCAAGAATAAGCTTGCTTACAACACAGGTATCCGCACAGACAGTGTAACGACGCCTGAAGCAGTACAAGTTATTTGCACCTTCCAATGACAGTGCAGCATAGTGAAGTGCGGTGACAGTAATGCACCCTAAGACAAAACTGATTATAATAATAACAATGTGTCGTCTATTTAGAGGAGTCTCGGCCCTTCGTGAAGCATTATGATAGACGTATCCATATCTAGAAACTCCGAAAGGAATACACGTGGCCCATTTGCATTCAATATCATCATACGCGTTCTGAACCTAGCGTGGTGGTATGAGCCACCATTGGGTACATGATCTAAACACCTTTCGTTCGCGTTTTTGGTAATATGAACTGTTATTTCTTACATTTCTCAGATCAAGACTTTTCCCTGTCTGCGAAGCTTCTGAGATGTCATCTTTCAACAAGATAACGCAAAACCTAATGTTGCCCGTTGTATCCTGACTTACCACGATACAGAAAGTGTTCAAACTGTTGTCCTGGCTAGCCCGTTCCCCAGAGTTCTCACCCATTGAAAATATCTGGTCATGTGATGCTGAAAGATTGGGCCACCACCGCTGCCCAGCCACTGCGATAGATGAAACGTGGCATGAACTTGAAGCAGCATGGCCTGATTTACCCGTATCTGTTTATTCCAGGTCACTTCGACTCAATGCCTTTCCGGGTTGGAGCCGATTATTGTCAGAGCTAGCTGCTGTTTATACTAATTTCAGACCCTATTTACCAATATACAGGGTGTCCCAAAAATGTATACACATTTTAGCAGCTGATAACTAAGTTATTTCTTCTTTCCTTACAGACTGAACCCATTGAACCGAGTGATGGCATACAGACTTGAATTTGAAGAAAGGAAATTAATTCTAAAATGCTACTGGAAGTATGAAAATGCAGTAGAAGTGCAAAGACAATTTAAGAGGGAGTTTAACAAAGAACCTTCCAAAACAAGTTACCATCACTCGAATTAGAGATAAGTTTGAAGCTGATGGAACTGTTCAGGACGTCCATAAGAACCGTTCCGGAAGACTACGTACATTGCCAAGCCCCACGAAAGAAGAAAGTTTACTGGAAATGTTTCAACGAAGTCCAAGAAAGTCTTTGCGGCAAGCTAGTCGTGAGGTAAGCATTTCAAAATCATCTGTCCATCGCATCATGAAACGTTGTCAGTGTAGAAACTACATTCCAAGATTAGCCCATGCTCTTTATGACGATGATCCAGACCGAAGAGTACAGAATTGCGAGTGGTACTTGGAACGATGTAACGAAGATGCACACTTTTCCACAAAGATTGTGTGGAGTGATGAGGCCACACTCAAATTAAATGGCACAACAAGTGCACCTACTGGGGACCTAAGAATCCACATGTTATGGTCGACCACCATGTTAATTTACCAGGAATTACAGTGTGGTGTGGCTTATCTTCAAGAGGATTAATTGGACCTTTTTTTTGACGCTACTTTGACTGGTCCTGTTTACTTGAACTTGCTGCAACAGTCTGTCATACCAAGCATTAGAGAGGACCTTGAACAGGAAGTGTTTTATTTCCAGCAAGATGGGGCACCTCCACACTACCATCGTGATGTTAGATCCTTTCTTGATGGATCTTGCCAAACAGGTGGATTGGACGGAGAGGTTTTGCCGAATACCCTCCACGTTCACCAGACCTCACACCGCTAGACTTCTTTTTATTGGGATACCTAAAGGACAAAGTCTACACACAGAAACCTGCAACAGTTGCTCAATTGAGGGCAACCATTGAACATGAATGTACGAATATCCCAAGGGAATTGTTCCATCATGTGTGCTATTCCATCGCTTCGCGTTGTCAGCAGTGTCTGGAGCAGAACGGACATAAGTTTGAGAACATGCGATAACAAGACAATAGAATGACAATTGTAGAATCTTTTACATGTTGAAAATTATTCGAATTATAATAAACCCCAAATTTACAATTATTTAAAGTGTGTATACATTTTTTGGTACACCCTGTATATACCCCAAACGACCTACAAATTTAATCATGTTTTCTCCTTACTTTTCTCTTTTGATACAACAAGTAAAGTTTTGTAATTTGTTTATCTTCGTGGTGGGGCTATTTTAATAGCCAACAGTGTAAATAATAGTACAGGTACTCAGAATTAAATAATTAAGTTATAAATAACAAAATCTTAACCAAAAAATTGCAGCAAATATTTTTAATGGAAAAATTTGGAGTCAAATGTATAAAAAACAGGCTTGAATTTAATCAGTGAAACAAGGAACGCATACAGAATAATAGTTTCACTAACTTGTTCCATTTAATGAAGAGTATGAATATAGAGGAACCAGACCATATGTAAATGAGGCTGAAACTTAATTTCTTTTAGCTAAAAAGGTATTTTTCATGTACAATAAAAGTAACTATAAGAAATATTGAATCCCTAACCAGACTAAAAAAAACTTTTTTTCTGCTACGATGCTTCTAAATGTAGACGATTTTTCAACGAAATGAAGCAAATTAATTTTGTGCCAGGTAGAGAAAAGATTCGCTCTTTTTTATGTTTTTCCTCATTAGAATATTCTTGAACAATTCTCGAGTTGTTTCAAAAACTTTAGTCATCGTTTAAAAAGGGAACAAAATGGCAGAAAAATATTTTTCATAACTTTTGGAGTTTTTGAAGAAACAGTGAATATTTTCCGTGGAATTAAACCAATTATAAATTAATTTTAAGTCTTTATATTTTTAAATAGATTCTTATCTTTACAAGTAATTTTTGTGTTGTTTTTTTAAACCAACATAATCATTGTTACTTTTATTTTTATTTTGTGAAAAAAATATGGTAGACAAAATGTTTTATTAAGAAACGCTTTCAGAAAGCTCAAAATTCTATTAAGAAAAAGGTTTAAAGTACTTGTTTTTATACCATTTGTACAGCCTTATGGAATACTAAATTTAAGTACTGTAAAATATGTGTATTAGGGTGGGTTGAATTTTTTTTTCAGAATTTTAAACCTATCCATGCGGAAAAGATATTCTATTGCATACAGATGAAAGTAAAAATTAAATAAATGATTAACTTATATGTTAAATACTGCGACAAGGGGAACAAAGGTATTTCAGCCTTTTTTATGGTAAAATGTCAGTACAACTTTTGTTAAAGAACTGATATTTTTTATATACTTGCTTATTATTTATTTTCTACAAAAAATAAGTACCAAAAATCTGTACTTTTCTTTAACCCTGATATCACGGATGACCCCGATTTAACAAGTGAAATGTTCGGTCCCGACAGATTCATTAGATTCGTTAAATCGGGGTTCGGCTACATAATTATTTTCAACGCAACCATAAATCCCCCTCCCCTCGATTCGTAGTTGATTTCCATAAAATCCATTTTTTAGCGGATCTCTGCTAAACAAAGTAGAAATGCTTGCCAAATTTCGAGTCTTTAGGCTTTATAATTTTGGAAAAATCGCTTCTATAAAGATATTAAATATATTGTGTGATTTTTTTAAATAAAATATAAAACCTCCATTTCCCGATCAAAGAAATCCCAAAGATGTATAATAGGCGGCATATCTTGGGAAAAGACAGGCTAAGGGAGAAGCTGTGACTATTGAGATTAACCCCTTTAACTGCCGAGAAAAATTTACGAAATTCCTCCCCAAGTGCCACCGTTTTTCCACAGTTGGTTGGAAGAAAAGAAAAGGCGTGTTTTTCCATCTAAAAGTTGTTTACTTTCACTTTAAAAAAGAAAGAAAAGAAAAGGATAAAGTGTAATAAAATAAAAATAAAAAATTAAATTCTAGAGTTACAATAAAATAAAAATAATAAATTATAACATATCTGTTCTGTGATATTTCCTGAAACATAGTTGAACACATAAACCAGTACCACACTCAATGCATTCGTACAAAAAATTAAAAAACTCCTTTTTCCCACGGTAAGTGAAAATGACTGAACATAAAGAACATAAAAGAGATCACTCAAACGAAAACACTGTCAGTCATGTTATTATATTCCAAAGCTGTGGGGCTAGATTTAAACAGAGCTGCCCAATACAAAAAGTTCTCTTTCGAAAGGACGAGTATACCCGCCTAGAGAACTAAAGGCACCAGCTCCGCAGGACGTGTATAGACGCCCGCGACACTTAAGGAGTTAAAGAAAACCTTAAACATTCCTGGCATTATGTGGGTAGGTATTTTCCTATAGAAATACAACTCCTGGAAGGAAAGGAATAATTTCGAGCTCTAGAACTTCACTGATGTATCGGTTACTGTTAAGATTACTCCTAATTCGTAACAATAAAGATTGTTCCCTGATGTCGATTTTACCCCCAGACTGTAATTTCAAGTGTTCCTCTACTATGCCGTTTGATTATTCACCCTGAAACGTAGCTTCTGACATTAATGAGGCCATCATGGTGCCACAAATTAAAGTGAGATTTGTCAAATAAATAGCAATCCTGCTAATCAGCTCGCCTGTTACTATACCCATGTTCCCATTAAAGCCGCAGGCACCGATGGTGAGGAAAGAGATGGAGCCTGTATAAAGGAGTTCTTGTAGGCATTCCACGGTGCGGTAAAGTCAACGAATTAGTGAAGCAGACATTGATATACTTGTAGCAGTGGACCAATGCAATGCCAATTCTCTAGATAGACCTGTAAGGTCTGTTAGCGCCATGCGTACATTGAAGTCCCTTATGGGAGTACACTTCCGGAATCTCGAGTTGACCGATTTTCATCAGTCCACTACTGCCAAACATGCTTTAATGCGCTGCTGACACGCTGCACACGAGCGACTATTGCACAGTTAAGAACTCCTCCTCCAAGAAGACCAAAGATTGTCCCTTGTTGTAACTCTGTAAGCTGTTGGAATATCACCTTCTTTCATCATAGACGCAAAGTTACGTCTCACGTAACGATTAAAATAAGCAGATAACCTCCTATAATCATACACCCCTCGCTCAAGTCGTCTATTTATGTATATCCATCAGCCGATTAGAGGGTGCTTCTCAGTCTGCGCAGGCGTGATAACTGTAAAATTCTAATCATTTGCATAACATATCCTATTTTGTATTTGCTGAATCTTCCATCTCAACCACGTTATTCCTTCATGTCGTTGCAACTTTAACAAACATGAACATGTTTAGCTTGCTGTGAAAGTCAAATCCCAATTGATTGATTGATTGAGTGTTTGATTTTATGGCACAAGAGTCAAGTTAGGCTAAGCTGCGCCAAACAATGATTTAAAAGTTACTAAAATTTTGAAAACTGTTTCTAAATCACATACATAATTTGAAAATGTTAGATTATGCTCACAAACTGATTCAACAAAATTTCACATGGAAAATATAATTTGAAAACAATTAAATAGTAATATTAAAATTTGCATAATTTTTTGATAAGTATATAAAGTAATTCATGTATAAAAAGATCATATTACATTAAAAATTATGTAAAAAATTTTATTTTATATAAATAACCAATTGAAACGTAGAAATGCAAATGGCGATTTTCCCCCAACCAAATCAGATAAAGTCAAATCTCAAACTTATAAAAATTAGATCTTGTTGAAGTTAGACCTCTGCAGGAATAATGCTTAGCGTAATTATAATAATTAAAAAACTGAAGAATTTCTCCAGATATATATTACGAAATCTCGGTAATTATACGATTTTTGTACATACAAATAATTTTACTGAGCCAAACAAAAAACTAGTTAAAAATTTTTTACATCAGACATAAAAATTAGCCCTTCTGTGAATGAAATTTACTGCTTTTTATGCTCCATAATACACTTCTACTCTTATAACACTAATAATAAGTCAGCACACATCTAATTGGGATGTAGGACCATGCCATTAACACGTAGCAATCACCTAATTTTTCGGAATATGCCTCTGAAAAATTATGGCTTTGTTAAATTATTCAATTCCTGTCCACTCACGTGAATAACGACCTATCATCATGATGGTTAAAACGTGTCAACTGTTGCAAATTTACTAACGATTTTCAGAAATAAAAAAGTAATATGCAAAATGCCGTATTTCTCGTTTACAAAACTTTTCTTTTGTTGTTTTGACCACGTGCTTTGGTTACTAACTTAACTCGAGCTTGGGCAACAAGTAATAACCAGTAAAAAATAAATATTTCGGTCACGAACAGTCTTATTGCATAATTTATTACTGCAGGAGTTTGAGGTAGAAACACGCATGGATGGATATTTTTTAAGAGAATAAAAGAGCGATATATAGAAGTTCCTATCAAATATGTGCTTCAATTTTATATTTAAATTGATTTAAATAACTTTTATTATTATTTTATCAATATATTTTAGCTTTATCTTATTAAGTTTATATTCACTTTTAAAATCCTTTTTTTTTTTCATAAAAATGTTATGCACCTAATTATCGAAACATTATTATTACATATATTTATAACTTAGCAATTTTTGTAAGCAATTTTACCAGCAAATACAAATAACTCTGCTATAAATATTTATAAATATTTTAATGGAATAAATTATGAATATTAGTTTTTAATTGCTATCTGAAATATCTGGTGGTGCTAGAGCAATTTTAAGGCTTTTTAGAAAAGGTTTGTTCTGAAATGAAAATATAAATTACTTAAAAACACTTCATCTAATACGAGGTTGGAATCAAAAGTTTCCGGACTGAGTCTGCAACTTAAAAAATATTACTTGCTGAAACACATCCTCCTTCGAAATAAGACCCTTAAATAACAACACACTTTTGCCATCACTTGTAAAGATCGTCGTAGCATTTCTGGAATTCATTTTAGCCATGTCCTTTAATTTAGCCTGCAATGCACTTTTGACTACCCCTGCAGGTTGAAATAGACGAACCTACAAGCGAAGTGCTGGTTTAGGAAGTAGGATGAAGTTGCCGGGGGTGAGATCATGAGAGTAAGGAGGTTGTGGCAAAAGAGTTATTTTCGATTTTTATAGAAATTCAGGGACGAGTAGTGATAAGTGTGCAGAAGCGTTGTCATGTAAAGCATTCATTACTGCTTAGCCCACAATTTTCGTCTTTTCTTTCAGATTGACGCACGTAAACGACACAGGATGTCTATATAGAGATCTTAGTTTGCAGAGCGTCCTATAAGGATAAATTCCAGATACAAAAAAAAATGCCCTAGATATCGAAGAACACCTCCAGCATCACATTCCATTTAGAGTGATGGCGGAATTTCTGCTTGCTTGAAGATTATAAGGATTTCTCTCCACGTTCCTAATCAACTAGGCATCCAATCAACTAGGCATCCGTTAAAAATCAGCTTATTCGCAATCGCCAATTAAAATTTTTCGTCAAAAAACGTGGTTTGTCGGACTAGGCAACTTTCTTTCATTTTATACGGTGCGATGCCAATGGTTTGGTGCAGGCGCTTTTGACGATGAAGTACCGTCAGCGTAGGGACGCGACTTGGACGTCAGCTGCATCTGCTAAAATGCAGTGAAGAACGCTGTAATGAGTGATGAGACACACTATTTCGGTCGTCAATGGTGATATCAGCTGTTCGAGTCCTTCATCTATGGCAAACAATGCGTAACAGTCAATGCTCTCTTCTAGAATCGATGCGCCATAATCGAAAATCCACTCTCACCACCACCATGACTTATTGCTTCCCCATTTATGCACTTCTTTAAGTAAGTACCTACAATGGATGCACGTGAGCAGAAATCAAAAGTGCCGTTTTTGAAATCAAGTCATAACAATCTTACCTTCAACGAAATCTGATAAATTAGCTACTTTACCCATTATTTTATTGGTCGTTTTTAATGTGGAGTAAGTGAGTGAATGTTAACGTCGCCCTATTTAGCTACTCGAGGGCTTTTGGCGACGGGTCTCGTAATTTTGAACTATGGTCAAACGACGAGCTAACGGTAGGATGTTGGAGCTTCGACAGATTTCACTTACATCGCTCCCTTACACGGTGGGTCTTCAGCGGTACTAGTCTCGAACTCATGACACGCCGGCCACAAGACCGTTACGATTACTACTACGCTACCTCGGCCATTTATTAATGTGGAAAGATACTTATAAAGGGAATGTGCACTTTATTTCACATTATTCTTGGTGAGGGGTGGTCAATAAGTAATGCTTCTTCGTAGCGAATCATTATCTTTCTTCACAAATACATAATTTTAAAGATTTAATTAAAAATTATAAATAATTATAATTTAAATTCACCTAATCAATATATCTTGATGCAGAAATCTATTACATTATCATTCATATTTTTAAACGCGTTTAATTTTTATAAATATACATATTATACCCGTTCTTCGCACGGGTGAATTGGAAACTTAAACAATACAGATTGATGGATAAATAAGTTTTTAATGAGTTAATTCTACGTAAATTGCAAATTAAACAAAAAAAAGTTTTTTGCATATCTCGGCTGAACAAAAAACCAATATTTGTTAAATATTAAGTCTGTAGATCTAGTACCTGATAAAAAGGATTTTTTTTATTTAGAACGCCCTGTAACTTTCGTGTGGGTCAATTTTTGAAAACACTTTCCTAAGCCGATCTCTGCTCAACAAAAGTATCACATTATTACAAATTTCGTGTAAATAATTTATATCTGGATGTGTAATACTTTAATATCACTTTCTGTTGTATTTATTTTATGTTAAAATTGTTATATTCGCAAGCAACGCCGTTATTTACATTATAATGGCGATTCAATGGAAAAAGCTAAATGTTGGTGACACAGCCAAGTTGTCATCATTTTTGGTGACCATGTTGGCAATTTGGCAATTGATTGAACGGTGCAGAAGTTCATATGTTGTAGCGCCACTTTGTGAGGAGCAGCAACAAAGCGGATTGCACAAAAACCTTCCTCCCAAAAAAATACTAATACATGCCAATTTGCATAGTTATCGGTTGAACGGTGTTGGAGTGAAACGTGGTCATTTATACAAACATCTATTTTTTATATAGATAGATTGTTATTAGTTATATATTTTGAGATCAATTACTGATATAGTATACTTTAGAAAATTAAAATCGTTTACTTATGAAGGCAAGCATAAACGATAACATAAACATGAAATAGCAAAAGTTTTTTTTTCGTTTCATGTACAATAAAATACGTTTAAAGTGAAAATACTTTTGACGAAATATTAGTTCACACGAAATAATACAACAGTCTCGACAAAATACTATGTATTTTCATGCATTCTTTTCTCTTAACACAAACGAAAATCGCTTAACACGAAAAGAATTTCTTTCTGGGAATGAAAAAAATACGGAAAACAGTTTTGAGAAAACTACCGTATATTTGGACTGTCCTACTGTATCAACGGAAGAATCCGATGCAGTACATGATGATAAGGTGTGTACAGCCCCAATTATGGGAGACAAAAGACATTTTGTTCAAAGTTTAAAAAATATCTTTGATGCAGATTCCGATGGATAAAATGAAATGAATAATGCAGCTCCTGTCCCCATGTCATCCAAAAAAAGAAACATCATGAAAAGTACGCACAGCTATTTAGATGCACATACCAATGGTGAAATGAATAACAAAATGGACGTCATGGAGCAATTTGTTAACAATTTGCCGCTAAAAAAGACATTTCAAAGAAAAATATGAGATAACTTTCCAACAATTCTATAAATGTTTTGTTTTTCAAAAACTTGAAAATTTTGTATTAAATTTCATTAAGTTCTAGTGAATGTTTTTGTTTCGTTGGTTGTTATTAAAAATACATGCATAATGTATATAATTCATAAATATATACAAAATAGTTATAAAACCTAATATAACTAGCCAAGATAGTAAGAAGTATATTAGCCAGAGTAGTACTATAGCAAACTCTTGGCCTAAGGAACCTGTATTTGCTAACACTCTGGGCCACAGGGAAAATAAGGAATATCAAAAGAATTTTTAATTACAAATAAAAAGACAATCTATTTATATAAAACGATAAAATTATAGCATAGTAGTAATTCGTAGTATATGTTAAAATCGATGCACAAAAATATTCGATAAACTTACTATGTGAGTACAGCATCAAACCATGTTTCCCGCTGTACCGTATAAAATTAGTAAACTATGATAAAATAACATTAAGTCTATATATATATATATATATATATATATATATACATTTAAAAAACCTAAATATTGATATAAAATTTATAGAAAATAAAAGGACAACCCAAACCTACACAATGATTTTTAATCTAAATATAGTATTATTAATTTATTAAACATGTGGCGCTGTCTTTCGATTAACTGTAAAACTCATTTTTAAAAATATTATTATTGCATATTGACATTTCACTGAAAATTGTTAGAAATATAATTGTAAAAAAATTAGCATGATATTCATGTTCAATACAATGGTTAATAAAGTTATCAAAACTTAAATATATATTAAATTTATCGCTAGCTAATATATTATTATGATAAATATAGATAAAAAGAATATTTCTATAAATAGAAATGGATAAATTGAAAGTCCAGTATGGCACTTTAAGAATATTAAAATGTGTGTGTGTGTGTGTGTGTGTGTGTGTGTGTGTGTGTGTGTGTGTGTGTGTGTGTGTGTGTGTGTGTGTGTGTGTGTGTGTGTGGTGTGTGTGTGTGTGTGTGTGTGTGTGTGTGTGTGTGTGTGTGTGTGTGTGTGTGTGTAAAATGTACCCTAATCTAAACTAAATTTTCTTGAATGTATGTTTCTTTTTTGCAATATCCTTTAACACGAAAAAATCTTTCAGTCCCCCTCAGTTTCGTGTTAAGCAATTTTCTCTGTATTCTATAATTAATTCAAATGCAACGCGGTTTTTTATTATTAATTCTAATTTAATAACGAATAGCATGTAATTAAAATAATAACATTTAATTTAGCTTTTAAATTTATTTGGTTATTTCTTTTATTTTTTTGTGTGAGATAACTGTTTTATTTATAGATAAATAATACTTGACGAGTCTTTTTAAAATGTAGATATTTATTTAAAAGCTTTTTACGTAAGTTATAATTAAAACTAAAGGAGTTTAGAGCTTAGCAAAAAACAAGAGTGTAATACTTTCTGTTTCTTTATTCTAAAGTTCAATTAAATTTTAATTAAAATTTCCATATGCTCTTTATTATGCAAAAAGTATTTTAAAAAATTATCTAATTCGCCGTCAAATAAGGGATTTTTTTTCTCATAAGAAATGTTTATTTTTATTTGAATATTTTTTATTTTTTATTTTGAATTATAATTTTTAATATGTTTTTCCATGAAATGTGTTTTGGAAGAGGACATCTTCAATTTTAACTTTTCAATTTATAAATTAATACAATAAACGATAAATTTAAAGTAAAATAGAAACCCCTGAAATAAATTACAATATTTAATTAAATTTTTTCAAGGAACAAAATAATTTTCCAGAGTTTTCAGAAAAGTTCTTACATTTAAACATGTTGAATTATTCAGTAAATTTATCGTTATGCAAAGAATTTAAAGAAAAATGAAGAATAAGTATAGAAATGGAAGAAAATCATTCCTCGAATTTCGCTTGGATCCCAAACACGCCAAGAATGAAGCCAAATTAGGAGAAAATATGTTGAAAGTCTCGGGATCTTATTGGCAATACCATTATCTTAAGTATTTGATCACATAACTTGAAGAAAACAGTAAAAAAATTGACTAGTTTTTATTAAAAAAATTCGTTATTTCCCTGATTCAAAACAATTTCGCCATCGTTGTAATTGTTTTTGTACATTCGGTGGAACGGATTCTACTAATAGCTGTTTATCGTGGGAATTGGCGAAATTAGTCGACATTATAATGCATAAGTTACGGAAAATAGGTACTTACCTACTATCGCAACAATTTTTGAATAATTTTCAGTTTTAAAGTTTGGTACTAACGTATTATAGCAACAATCGCCAACTCTATTAATAACTTGCCAAGTTGGCAATCCCAATTTTTCACATGTGTCGTACGCGCTGAATTGACAACCATACGCTTCGTTTCATTTAATGTCACCATCAGATTGTGATAATACGTAAGTACCAAAAGGTTCTTTAAGAGCTTTTGGCACGTAACTTGGGTACTTAAAGAGCTCTTGGTACTTCAAATTTCAATTCATAAATTTTGGCCATTGCAATGCCGAAGTTGAGAACAGATGTATTGTCTTGATGAAACAACACTTTCTTAATAGCCAAATGCGGCCGTTTTTCCTTGATTTCTTCATTCAAACGTTGCAATAAGTACGCGCAATACTTGCCGTTGATAGCTTTTTTCCTTTATCAATGTGTGAGTGGAGGGGGTGGGGATTTTCCCACTCTCATCCCAAGAAACCGACGCCATGACCTTGCCTACACATGGAACGGCCTTCAACTTCTTTGGAGCCGGTTCTCCCTTTTCAGCCCATTGTTATCACTGTTCTTTTGTCTCGGGTGTGAAATGATGGAACCATGTTTCATCCATGGTTATGAAACGACGCAAAAATCCTGCTTTGTTGCTGTAAAACTTCGCTAAACACTCAATTGAAACATCTTTACGACATTGTTTTTGCTCGAGTGTGAGCAAACGCGGCACGCACGCAGCTTTCTCATGTCCAAATTTTCAGATAATATGCGATGTACCGCACTTTTTGAAATGCCTACTATGTCTGCTAGCTCACTCACTTTCAGTTGACGATCATCCAATACCGCTTTGCGGATTTTCTACACCATTTTGGAGTCATCACCTCATTTGGTCGACCACCACGATCCTCGTCTTGGCAGCTCGTTATACCTCGTTTAAACTCTGCTACTCAATATTTTAAGTCGTAAGCGAGAGGGCAGACTCACACCCAGAGTAAATCTAGTTCAGTTTTTATATTGGTTGGGTAGAGGTCTTTCAAATAAAAGCAATGTATCACATAACGATGACCAATTTTCACTATTTTCACAAATCACCGAAAACGTTCACTATTGATGGTTGCCAAACAAAAGCTAAACAACGTGGCGTCTTCAAACTTGAAACATATGCTTTATGGACTGCATACTTTCTAATACAGTGATATTTTTTAAACAACTACCGCCCTCTCTAGGTTAGGCCGGATACTTATGGGACCACTCTCATATTTCAACATTTTGTACAATTTCCCACTGCTCTGATGTGGCAACTGTTCGTACAAGATTCATTCCTGCTTTAACAGGGTCATACCTTGTTCATAATGCATGACCTATGTATACGTGGGTAGCTGACATACATGCTCAGGAATAGGGCAAATTTGCTCAAAGCACAAACCTGAATCACATAGAATATCTTTGGGATGAATTAAAACTTAGATTGCGAGCTAGATCACAATGCCCCAAATTGAAGACAAAGTTGCCCACTATTCTGAAAGAATGGCGTGCCCAATACTTGCTTAATCTGTTACTTATCTGCCGGAGGGGGGGGGACATAAATATGTCCGTATACTTTTGATCATATAATGTACTTTTACTTACTTTGATTGAAATGTAACTATCTCACTAGTATACTTGTATCAAGAATACTGATAACCATCAGAGAAATATTGTAAGTTTTTAGTGGGCAAAAAACGCCTATTGTATTAGTTAATTTTGCATGACTTACTTTGATCAAACGCAAAACATAAATAATCTATCTAAAATATTAGCACCTCTTTGTTCAGATATCCACATCACACCATTAAAGTAATTGGGAAATTTTATTTGGGAGTAAGAGATCCTTCAACTTTCAACGCAGAATAATAAATGGTCAAATCTTTTCTTGATTTGTCAGCCTTTCGCTAGTAAAATAGACAATATTGTTAATATTATTTATCTTGAGTAAAATAGACACTAAACACTTTCAGTATCTAAAAATAAAATTAAAATGCGGTAATATTATTCTATCTAAATTGAGAAAAATAAAACAGAGCTCTTAAGGAAAATATAAGAATCAGAACTTTTTTTAATATGGGAAGAACACGACGCGAAAAGAAGAATACCGTACTTCAGAAGATCGCAAGAAAAAAGAATCCTTCTCCTTTTAATGTCTTTTGTTGCCAAAGTTCATTTTTTATCTGGTGGCAGTCTCATTCCCTCCCAAATACGCCCGAGGAGAGAAAGCTTTCAGAAAATCATGCTGTCACTATTCTTCTACATCTCTCGTGAGAGAGATTGTGTCATGTTTTCTTAACACGTAATCCTTTTTCTCTGTTTTTCCTTATTGGGCTTTTATCCGGAATTCACCACGTTTCAGATGCTGAAATATTTCCCAACATAGAGAAAAGGATCAATGCGCACTACTTGAGTAGAGCATACGAAAAACTTGCATATTATAAAATACATTTTTTATTAATTGGTTTTTAATTATTTGTCATTGAAGTACACGAGAACTATTGTGTGGGGAGATGGGTCTTACAATTTTGAAATATAATCAAATGATGAGAGTTACCAATGTCACGTTTTGAAGTAATATGAAGGTCATTGCCAATGAACCTGAGTGAACCATAATAAAATGATGAAGATAAAACCTTGATACCTCCTTTTACTTTCTCACCTCGTCAAGTGAAGGAACTTTAAGCCCAACATATTTAGCGTGCATCAGTCCCTCTAAAAATCGGCGATTCTTATTTTTTTTAATTCGCCAACCCCTGAGCAGCGAAACTTTTTCAACGATCCCACTCCCATTGGAAACCTTGTAATTTAAGGTATGGGGAAGGGTAGATTACTGAATTATGAAAGGCAGAAATTTTTGTCAGCTTTCTTCGGTAGACTTACATACGAAATATGTGAGCAGGCAACAGATGCGATGTGCTGCTGGTTGGGCTTAGAGAAGATTCGTAGTATCGAATTCTTCAAGGTTATCTTACCTAGAATACAAATTCAACTCATTCATTCTAAACATTGTATAAGAGCCGTAGCATTAATTTATTTTAATGCTGATACAATTGGTGTAAACCGGATAATCAATTTAATAAATTTTTTAGGAGTTTTTAAATGAAGTTTGTATGCCAAAACATGCTCATCACCCATAACCAGTTTACCGCCCTTTAACATCATCCAATCACCCTCCTGGGTGGAACCACCCCATTGAGAACCGATCTGTAAGTGATGGCACTCAGGTTCCCAACGGCTTGGATACAATAGCCACCTCTGAAACTGATGAAGGTGATAACCAATGCATTCTAATTTTTAGCTGCACAGTAGAACACATCAGGATCAAGAGCAATAGAGACATTTCTCACGCAGCTACAGATGAGTAGACCTTCACACAAAGAGAAGGAATAGCAGCAGGGACCTGACATATTGCCTCCATGTCAGGACCCTTTCAGTATTCCTTCTCTTTGTGAGGGTCTATGCACCGGTTGCTGCGCGAAAACTGTCTCTATTGCTCTCTTTCCAAAAATATAATAGAAGAAAATTTTTGGGGGGAAGGGGGCTTCACTATTTTTTCTAGCATTCCCCCCGTTTTTGCATTCTTTATAAGATTGGTACCCCTGTGTATCTTATTGCTATTCCAAAGACTACTGTCTCATTAGTAAGACAGCATCTGTGTGTGTGTGTTACATTTTTTTAGTATTTGCATTGTTCATTTTGTTATCAATCACATCCTAGCATCCGGTGAGGGGCCACCTTTGTAAATTACTTTTAGAAAGGTATCTTACTTTTGTATCTTATATTCTTCCTCCAATTCTCAAGAATTTTGGGTACGGACCCTCATTTGGACCATTTTGTATACGCATTTCGTTTCGTATATAAATACTCGGTGGATCGGTTCGAAGCTGGAAACCCTTTGAGTGAGCACGATTCTCCTGAGTAAGCAAGTGAGTAAGCCCCAATTGCATCTGACGTGCAGCACAATCTTTAATATCCAACATAATGTATCCTTATCGAAAACCGGGGATTTTAACTCGGGGTTTGATCTGAAGATGGCCTTCCGTGGATCACTGAAATCTTGCCTACTCCTCTACAGTAGCCCATTTATAATTAGCGGAATTAGAAATATTTTATTTTGACTAATGAGCTTTTATCAATGTGACTACACAAAGAGCTCTTTTAAAAATTATAATTTACTCCGCAATTAAACACATTTGAAAATACTGATCACATATTTTAGTGATATAATGTGATGCAATATAATAATGCAGAATGTGTCAGATTTCATGGCACAAAGTTGAAATGATAGTCTAGTCGTCGAAAAAGTTTGTTTATTACGGTCTATATTCTCTTCAAATATAAAAAGATTGTTACAGCTGTAAAGACTAAAAAACGATTAAATTAAAATGTTTAAGGATTGATTAATTAATTAGCATTTTGTTAAATAGTTTATCTATAACACTAGAAGTGTTCTATAAACTCTTGTAAATATAGATAAAGTCTTTCTGAACAATTAATTTCTGCTTGTAATGTTAACTTCAATTTTAAATTTCCCAAAATTCTACTGAAATGTTTTAGATATAATGGGAACTTAAAAACCCATCCCTAATGCTAAATAAGGTTTTCGATTATCTGACAGGATAATATTGCTTTCACCATATATTTGCCAAAGCTTTTGCATAAATACTTATTTAATTCTAAAAACAGAAAATAATTGGGTACTTATACATACTATTGCAATGATGTCAACGTTAAAGATAACGCGCCAAAATAGCAACCCCTATTTCTCATGCATCGTACGCGCTGAATAAGCAACCATGTGTGATTCCTTTCATATAATGTCGCCAATATCATTGAGATAATTCGGGATTACAAGTAATTTTAAAAATAAATAAATAATAGATACAAATTAAAGATTTTTTATCGATCGGGTGATTAATTGATCGATTGATAATATCACACCTCCCAGCTCCACGACGGCTATTGGCGACGGATCTGAGCCTCAGTCAAAAGATAATAACACCTTAGCATATATCCCACTCTTCTAGTTATCATAACCTCGTCAAGGTGCATAATTTTAATTTCATCTGATGAAGTTAAAGACTATTTGTAAAATAATCATTGTAAAGAATATAGACGATTAAAACAGTAGCTAAGAAAATAGGGTACTTACGTATTATTGCAACCGTATTGGCGATAATAGATGAAACGAAAGCACATGGTTGCCAATTCAGGGCTTATGTCACATGCAAAATTGAGGTTGCCAACTTGGAGAGTTATCTTGAGCGTTGGCGATTGTTGCGATAATATGCGTGCCATATTTTTTTTACACTATCTGTTTTTCCTATATCTTGATACCTTAAATTAAAATTTCATAAAATTCTCGAGATCTTTAAAAATACACATTACTAAGAAAATATCAGCTGGTTCCCCCCCCCCCCAAAAGCCTCGTATGACTATTTAGCAATTTCCAAATCTATTGAAGTTGTCTATTCATTACAGAAAAAAAATATGTATAAAAAACTTCCTAAAAACCAAAAAAGAGAAAACTTCCAATGTAGGCAATTATCTTAACACCAAAGTATCTTAAAATTTCAACAAGATTTAAAATAATGTAAATATGGAAGTAACAGAAAATCTAGAAAATAAATAATTTAAAACTCATATATAGCAATAAAAAAAAATCACACTTGCAAATTGACTGAGATTTCAGAGATTTGTTACATCTTGCCAGGTTGACTGTAAATTAATTAAAAATGCCTTTATTTATAGATCGTCGTGTAGATTTAATGCGAAATTAAACATATTTTAGAGAACGAACTATACTTAGATTTCTATTTCATAACACATTTTTGCTCAGTATTTAAATACGCCGAAAGTATTTTACTGGTTAACGTATTTATCTCTTATTTACAAGATACAAAATGTCAACAAAATATATTAAGAATACTTTTAAAAACTTCATTTTATTTTTTTAAAATGTCTTCGTTCAGCCAAAGCTTTTTTTAACGAAAAAAGCAGGCGACTTTTTTATAAAATTAATGTGATACTTTAGTTGAAGAAGAGGTTATAATAAAGTTATTCGAATTTTTTTATACCAGATATACTTACATATACAAAATTTTTTTAATACAAATCTCCTATCTTTTTCTATCTAAGCAGAGTATAAAGACATTTTTTTTTTTAAAAAATTGTCTCTTGCACAAAATGTCATCGCACAAGAAATCTAGATAAAAATTTCTCTAACGAAAAAAAGTCTAGAGGACTTTAAGAAAAAGATTCTTCTAAAAATTTAGGCTAAAATTCCATGGACAATATTAACTCTTAGACAGTGTTATTTATAGATACATATATATATCCTTTTAGTTTTCATATAATAATAAACTCTATGGGGTAAATTCATGTGACGTCATAGTCACCGATAACTACAAACCAGTGTTTCTAGTCAATCAATTAACAATTTATGTGACGTCATAGTCACATGATAAATATTATCACATGTTTCCAGTCAATCAGATCATGCGATTCGCTATTGCCAACTTTTGATTTTTTCAGAAATGAAAATTTTAAATTTATAAACAACTAGCTGGTATACCCGTTCTTCACAAGGGGGAATCGAAAAATTAAACAATACTAATTGAAGGATAAAGAAGTTTTTATTAAGTGAAGTTGAATTTAACAAAAAAATTTGTTATCAGCCAGCGAAAATCATATTTGTTAAATTTAAAGTCTTTAGATCTAATAGCTGGTATACAGTTTTTTTTATTTATAACGTCCCGTAACTCCTTTATGGGTCGATTTTTGAAAACACCTTCCTAAGCTGATCTCTTCTCAGAAAACGTAACATATTGTTACAAATTTTGTGTAATGAATGCTTAATATAGTGTAAATAATTTATATCTGGATGTGTATTACGTTAGTATTACTTTCTGTTGTATTTAATTTTGTTAAAATTGTAATATTGCGAAAGGGCGATTTAATGGAAACATAGTGAAATGTGGGCGATAAAGCCATGTTGAGATCATATTTGGCAACCATGTTGGCAACTTGGCGATTAATTGAACGGTGCAGAAGTTGATTTGCTATAGCGTCATCTGGTGGGGAGCTGCAACAACGAGGATAGCTCAAAACCCTTCACCACAAAAAAAATACATATACAGGCTAATTTTTATAGTGATCGGCTGAACGGTGTTGGAGTGAAGCGAGGTCATATATATATAGAAACATTCATTTTTATATACTATATAAATAATAATGCACATAGGTAAAAAAATCACTCAATTTAAAAGTACACATACAATATAAGATTTTTTTTAATAAATATTAGAAAACTTTCTGAAGAATTCTTATAATTGAACATTTTTACCAAGTAACTAAATTTGAAATTTTATCTAAGTTTCCCAAGTAGAACAACAAGTACAAATCTGAAGTCAATTTTGAATTCAGTGGGGAACATGTGATTTTATTTATCACGTGACCGTCATCTTTTTCGATGATGTCAAAAGAACTTTTGAAATTAATATGCTGTAAAATTAATGCAAACGATATTTTAAGCTCTTCTTAGATTATATGCGGTTCTGGTTTGAATTTAAATTAGAAATCATTAAAATAAATCAACGGATATAACGGTTTGAACTTTTGATGGATCATTTATTTTAGACAGATTTAATTTAGTTAAAAGTAAAGTTTTCTTCATTTAAAAATTACCATCACTCAAGCCCCAAATCTTCAATTAAAATGAAAAATGAATAAAATATTCTAAAGTTAAAATAATTTCAACGGTAATGAATCAGCGAATTATTTTCATCCAAACGACTTCAATTTAAATCTTCATTTTCATTCATGTGATGACTGTTCGATTTTTCAAGCATGAATAACTGATTAAAACTTGAAGTATCAAAAACATTTAAAATAAAATATGCTTTGCAAATTGATTGCTGCTTTAAATGAGGTTCTTATTTCCTTAATTACTTGAAATGGGGTCTCATTTTATCTTCCATTACTAAATATTAGTTTAGCCTTCATATGAGCAGTAAACTTTTAAAATCCTACGTAATTTTCTTACGCGGTGTGCCTTTGTCCAATTCAAAAATGAATCTCATATAGAATTTTTTTTTTCTATTTTTAAGTAAGTTCTCAAAATTCAGAACTATTTAAGGGTTATTTTCCCCTATTTTAATCAGTCAACAGCTATTATTCAGCATAATTTAAATTAAGTAAATTCGAAGATTTTTTTAGAAGACAAAGCAATATTTTTCAGCCCAAGTTATTCATTATATTACGAGGGTAACTCTGAAATTTTTGAAATACGAGCAGACGAGTGGTTTCAAAAAAAAATTGACAATTTAATTTGAAAACACAAAGTATTTTAACACAGCAGACGACTTTGTACTGACTTGCTTCAAGTTGCTTAGCGAAGAATAAATTTTAGACAGATGAGGAATTGGAGCGAAGCGAGAACATTATAGAAATTTTAAAGCTGGATTAAACCAAGAGAAATGCTTTCAACGGCTACGATTATCATTTTGTGATGAATCTCCATGTCGTGCTACTGTATTCAGATGGTTTAAAGAATTTCGCAGTGGTCTCAATTCTCTACAGGAAGAAGAACATGCGAAAAGGCTGTGGTCGACAGTAATCCCGGATAATGTATCTGCCACACGATAAATGTTATTGGATGATAATTTCTGTACTACCAAATGATACAAAAGGAACTTAACATTGTATCC
>BMAO01024506.1:0-20716 GCA_019973975.1 Trichonephila clavata
ATAAGCGCAAAATTGAGCAGGGCAGAAAGGAATTTTTACCTAATTGAAAGGTAATGTTTGGTGGTCATCTGAGTGTTGCAGAAATTTTGAACTTACTTCAGTCATTTATCGGTTAAAAAAATACGGACCATTCAGCTTCGGCGGAATTCACAAATGCGAAAAACTTTTTGAGGTAGGATAGTGCGTTGGACACTTATGTTGGCGGAATATAATGTTGTGTGAGAACATAGACCAGGTAATCAAAATGTAGCGGCAGATGTGTTGTCGAGAAATCCGGTTAAAAGTACGGAGGAATCACGGATATCATGTGCAGTTATTCGATCTTTAATGTTATCGTCTAGAGAACAACTTAATGATTAGCAAAGGATGGATCCTGAAATTGGTCATATTTACAGGTATTTGGGGGAATCCTGAGGATGGTGGTTTGTGAGAATTAGTCCCAAGAATTTAAACTTATATGGACGGTTTACTCTTCTGTTCTTTCTAAATAATTGTAGTCACAAAGTACTTTACATACCGAAACCTCTATGGCTTGATGTTCTAAGTGAATTCCATGATAATTCTATGCCGACACACTTAAGTAAAACAAAAAAGGTAATTCGGATGAGGTAATCTTGCTATTTTCCTTACATGCGGAAATTATTTATGAATATGTTTCCACCTGTGACATATGTCAGTGTATAAATTATAAAAACGTGTTACTATCCGGTCAATTAACTCCAATAGATGCTAATTATTCCAATGAAATATTTTCTTCAGATTTGTTAGGCCCATGCCCAGCATCTAAACTGGAGAGATAGGGGTTAATTTTAGTTATCATAGATACATTGACAAAATGGGTAGAAATTGTTACTATAAGGAAACCTCAGCTGAAGCAATAGTTAATGCCCTCCTTGAAAATTATATTTCGTGCTATGGAGCTCCAATTCAAATTTTTAGTGATATTGGTTCCCAGTTCATATCCAACATTTTTGAAGACTTATGTGGCAGTTTGAACATATGCCCCATCAAAACGGTCATTTATTGACCATAGTGTAATCAAACAGGGAGGGTATAAATTGCACTCTCCTACATACCATTTCAAATTACTTTGAGGACAATCATAAAACTTGTGATCAATTTCTCAACAAATTCGCTTATGCCATTTGTACAACTGTACATGAGACGAAAGGAAAAACGCCTTTAGGTTTATTTCCGGGTAGAAAGTTAATAACGCCATTTCAAAAATTAATAATGGTGTCGGAACTTAGAATTAGTGAGTAAGTATTTAGAGAAGTTGTTTGAGGAAGCGAGACAGCGGACAAAGATACAGCAAAGTAAATGGGCAAAGTATTTTAATAGAAAGAGAAGAGAATCTAATATTAAAGGGGAGACCCAGGTGTTGTTACGAACTCATTCTGTTTCAGCAAATAAGAGAGTTGTGGGGAAGTTCCCACCTAAGTTTAAATGTCCGTATGAGTTGATTCGAGTGGAAAGAAATAATGTGGTGGTATGGAAAGAAGTTTACTGATTACGGTCAATGTAGATCAGGTGCGAAATTACCACCCAAGAGACAGTGGTAAGTTTGAGGTCGAGACAAGCAGCTCCAGTAATGTAGACTCCAGCAGAGCACAGGGGAACTCTGAGGTCAGAGAGGACCAGATGAAAAAGCAGACCACAAGCGGGAAGCAATCACGGATTAAGAGAAAAAGAAATTATCCTATGCCATCTTTCAGTTCTTCCACAGACAGTACCAGGAGTAGAAATTGTGGTGAAAGAGGAACAAGAAACGAAAAAAGTCAAGGACTACCGAGAAGAAGATTCCAGAATCAGTGAACCTGAAGATGAGGCCTGCGCGATCTTCTCTGCAATCCAACAGGATCACAAAGAGAAGAGCTCCGGAACGAGTAAACCTGAAGAAGAGGTCTCCACCATCTTCTCTGCAATCCAAAAGGACATTCAAAAGGAGTACAAGAGAATGAAAAGAAAGAAAGGTGCTACATCCAGTGTAGGATCAGTAACAACAGGCACACCACACACAAGGATTTACTCTGAAAGAAATCCGAATCCTGTCAGAAGTAGAGCGAGTTCCCGAAAATGGCAAGGAAAGGAATTAGCGGCGACAAGGACGGAACTCCTCACCAAGCCCTGGAATAGGGGTCGGCAAACTATGGCACGCAGCTCAATTATCAGTGCCACTCCACACTACTCTACAAATTTGACAATTTTTAAGTGTTTGGAAGTTAATAAATTTGTAATGAACCTTCTTGGCAAACATCTTGAGAATCATGGGCATTTAAGAAACTACGAAAAAATCAGTAAGATAACTTGATAGAAAAATTTGCAGCTGTTTTGTAAATTATTGAATGTCACTGCTGAAGGCATTTAATTGTTTGGAGAGGGAAAATTGTATCTACTATGCTTTCCCTTTTGGTTCTACATACCTAAATAAAAATTCATTTCTCATATGAAAAACATTTTTAGCCCGCAGAGAAATTGTTAAACAATTGAATGCTCAGAATCGTGACTAATTCAAAAAATCACGAATACTAGCCCTGATTTTGCGATATGGAAGTAGAGCGATTCAAACACTAGGTTCGCATGAAAAATTTATTTATCCTTTTATTTAACTGTATTGATGGGATATACTTATATTTGGCTTATCTATTTCTTATATATTTTAATAAATATGTTTAAAAATACCTAAGGTATTGTCATATTTCGAAAACATTTCAACGAACGAGTGGTCTAGAGATAGAGCCGCCACCAGTGGAACTGTTGGTCTCGGGTTCAAAACCTACTGACTGCTACTCGCCACTTTTTTTAATTTGATTTAAATTGACTCTCTGGAATTTTCCAGAGAGTTGCAACGTATGCAAATTTATGCTGATTCAAATACTTCTAGAATATTCTAGATGTCACCACTGCATGATATATAAGCCGCTTCCCACGAGCTGTGGGGGTCAGTTCGTCTGATGTACGATCAAGTAGATTAGGCCTGCATTCTTGCATTCAGTAAATACTCGATGCTCTATTCAACCGTTGTATTGCTACTTGTTCTATTCCAAGAATCTTCGTGACAATATGTACAATTTTAATTATTCTCTTATTTGAAGAAATATATATATTTTATGCTATTTATTTTTTATGTTAATATAAATATCTTTAAATAATGCAAAATTAATATATATATATATATAACAAAACTGTAAACCTAAATTATTGACCTCTATAATTCTGCGTATATTATCACGGGAATCGATTTGTTTCAAGAATGTTTTACTGTGTAGCACGTCAAATCATGTTAGTAGATTGGTTTGGCGTGCTAGAGCTAAAAGGCTTTGACCCCTGCCCTACAACTTACGCCGCTACCAAGCAATTAGGGTTTTCGTCGCCATAGGAGTCACAGTTTGTGTTCGTCCGTTGGGAGAAGTGAATCAGCCGGAGAACACCCAGTTTGGAATTGGATGGAAGTGACTCAACTTGGACTCCATGAAAGAATGGCAAAAGTTTCACTTTTTTTTTTATTTCTTCTGACAAGCAGTCAAACCAGTTTTGCACAAATTCAAGTCCGGATCTTAATTGGGTTTTTTTTTTTTTGTTCAAAATGTGGTCACCAAAATGGATGCATTTTTTTAAAGCTGAAAAATGAACTTTTGTGTACATTTTCCTCTAAATTGTGGAAAATATTTTTTGGTAACTTGTTTGCTATAGTCAAGTCTACTATACTTATCTAGTATGCGATAAATTCTTATCACATACTAGACATATTTAAGCAACTGCATGAATTGTATGTATGTATGTATGTAGTATCTGGTTTGGGGAGTATGTAAGGAAACTAAAGGTAACACAAACTGCAATCCACGAAAAGAGGGGATGCTATTTTTGAAAGACCAGATTGTGTTTATAATGCTGAAATATGTATTTATAGTTGATTAGAATTAGAAATGTATGTATTTATGGTTGATTAATGTTAAATGTATATATGTATGCAACTGTTATGATTCTTTGGTGATCCTATTTATATTTCAGGTTGGCAGACCCTGATGTATCTATAAGAAAAAGTTGTGTGATGTACAGCCATACCTACATCGTATTTATGTGATTATTCATGCGTAAACTCTTATAGATACTTTTTTAGTGCACATGGTGATTTTTAACCGAGAGGAAGGACTTGTGTGTTGTACATTGTATTAAAAGCTTTGAGAGAATGCACTTTGTTTCAAGGCTATGCATTATTAATTAAATTTATGATAGGAAATTTGTTGAATTCTTTGCGAAGTTTCGCAAGTTCGTGACTTTTCAGGAATTAGGTTAGATTAAGATTTTGGGGCACTATCCTGAAAAGGCATAACAGTTAAACGTAATTTTTGTACGATCATTTAGACCGACATACAAATCACGTCTCCTCTACGGAGGAGGGGTTGTACGGGTTCTGTTCTGGTCTTCTCATTATCTTTATAAATATATAACATTAGTTTTAGTTCAATATCATAGATAGCTATATATGCCATTTAAAAAAATGGTTTAATTGACTTATGTTTTTACCTTTTATTTAAAAAAAATTGGGGGTGCGACAGTTTTTCTTAAAATAAGAAATAATTTTGCATTTAATTTATATTTCATTCATAACAAATTCCTGAATTTATGAGGTTATATCTTTGTCAAAAGATTAATATTTACACCATTTTATTACAATGATATTCCTATTTAAGCTTTTTTTGATGATCTTTGTGTCTAGAGTGTTTTTGTTTAAATTCTTTAAAATTTGAAATCGGCATTATATAAAAGTTCTTCCACAAAGGAAAATATTTATTTCATACAGTTTGCTAATTTTCTTAACACAAGGTTACTGTAGTCAGTCAGTAATTTCTTGGAGGACATTATAGTATTTGTGCTTTTTTCAAATTGACTCAAGTGATACTCTTTTCTCTGTTTTTGAAGCTTCATTTCCCGAAATTGTTATAGCATGATTTTTGAGCAACTTGCATTCTGACTCTACTCCATTCTTTATTTTGATAAAAGATATATTTTTAATATTGTAATTATTAGAAATAAACACTTAAATGTTATATTTTTGTAAACTGTGAATAAGATGGAAAAAGTTCTGTTTTTTTAAAGACAGATAAAAACTTGATACTCGTTTAACAAGGTTTAAAACAACAGCTCTTCCATATAGTGGAACAAAAAACAGTCTAAAAATATAAATTAAATGGGTGAGTATAAATTGCAATCATTATAATACTTTTTTTACTTATTTTTTTAACAATATTCTCCAGGCTTAACTCATTACATATTTTTTGTACTTTTAAAAGCAATTTAATTCATAAATAGTTGAATTCCATTAAGAAAATGCAACATTTTTTATAGATGTTAGCAGCACATGTGCTCCGAGTAACAGCCTGAAAAACGATGAAAGTAAAAATGTCTCGGAACAAAAAAAAAAAGAAAAAAAACATTATTATAAAAAACATCCTCCCGTAGTTCTTTAGACCTCGCGTTTAATGCCTCACTTTTTCCGCTTTATTCTGAAGATAAAAAACACTCGGTCGATATTTAAAAAAAAAAACAGTGAAGAAATTTGGTGCTGTAGCGAAAGAAAGGGACATAAACAATGGCGCTTCAACAGAAAGCTTGCCAATAAGCAAAGTATACAAAAAAAATCCAACAGAAAGTGGGGTGCACAATAACTTTCCACCCCGAAATTTCCGATGAAAAGAATTCCAATCTAAACCGAAAATAAATTAAATAATATATATAACTCTTTTATTTTGTTCTTTTTTTCCTTCATTTTTCTCTCGATATATACATACATTTAACGATAGCTAAAGGAAAACACATCCCTGTATCGGAAACAGAAGAAAGGAAGCAAGGATGGAAAGGAAGTGGTGCCGAAGAAACAGGAAAACGAGGAATATAGATTGAAAGGAAACCTCTCAATTTTCTCGCCAAAAATGAACCATTTGATTTTCTATTAAAATAATATGTGCTGGTTTATTCATCCGTGAATGAAACACGTTTTTTAAATAATAAATGTAACTCAATGATATAAAAACAGAATTTGGAAAATAAAAATGAATTTTTGTGAGTGAATTTGTATTGAATTACTTGCTCAATTTCAAATCCTAAGTAAATGATATAATGTACTTTCACCGACTATAGAATCTGGTCGTTAGTGAAAATAAAAATGCGTACAACTTGATTAAATAATTAGAGCATTAATTCGTTAGTTTAGAATAACGTTATATTTCAACAAGTGATTGGGTTAAGATGAAGGACTACATTTGAAACTGTGACTTTGTAAAAGTGTATAAATGAATAATTTTTTTTTATATTTAGCATCGTGTAAATCAGAATATACACATAAAATCGTTTTAAGAATACTATTACAAGAAAAAATTATTAAAATGCATTTTTTGGCAAAAACGGAAAAGAAAAAGAACGACACGTATTTAAAAAATTATCTTGATACGAAAAATGCTTCTATAATAATATTATTTTGCCTATGTGCATATAGAGGCTTTTGAAAAAAAAAATCCTATTATTTTCACAGGTATCAACAACTGAAATAACATTTGGTTGTTTTTCTTAAAATTTCTAACATATATTAAACCATGCAAACACCCAGTTCTAAATTATATATTTCGAAAATCCAACTCTATAAAATATAAAAAACACTATTATTATTGAAGTATTTTTCATAAAAGGAGGATGCTTTGAAATTGTCCAAAAAATTGCATTTAAATAATTTTTCCTTGTAACATTCTTCAAATAGTTTTCTATGCATGTTCTAATTCAAGTGACACTATATATATAATTCCCTTACAAACACTTTTAGAGTCTTATTTTCATCTCTAATCAGTAATTAAAAACACTTGCAAAACCAGACATTATTTTGAAACCAAACAAACAATTCTTCTAAGTCGAAATATTCTAAGTTAAATATACGAAATAGTTTCAGAGAGAGAAGAATATCTCGTTTTTCTAGAAATAGTACTATTCAAAATGTCTCTCTCGTCGATTGCTTTCAAGAATGTCTTTTAAAAACTGTGCCTGAAAAATGCAATTGACTGCATCTTTTTGTAGAATTGAAATGCAATTTCAGGAATGTGTGGACACTCTCTGAATGAAGCAGAATCGATGGATCGAAATAAGATTATTCTTATAAAATGAAATTGCAAAAAATAAGAGCAATGTTTATCTTAAGACTTTTGGCTTATGTTTTTGGCGAATCCTTTTTCATTATTTAATCATAATATTAAGACATATTTGTTTGTATTAAAGTTTTTAGAATATTATTTATTTTTTGGTTCTTATGGTTTCTTTTAAAACTGTATAAATCAATATCGTTCATACAAGCATTCCTAAGCAATATAATGTTATTTTCAGGGTACTCAATTAAGTTCAGTTAGCAAAAAATGCAGATTATAAAAACAAAAACAAAATAATTGTAGAAACTTATAGCACATTCTTGTTAAAAATATTTCTTCAGAAAGTAATTTTTAACGAACTAAAAAGGGAAAAATTAATTCTATTATGATGAAATAAATAGTTCATAATTCTATTAATTTTTTCAATGCAGATTAAAATTTGATTTCATGTTTTTAAAAGCTTTATGTATTTATTTAATTTTTAAAAAATACATTTTACTAATATTTTTATTAATTATTTTGTTTACATTTTTATTTATTATTTTATTTGTATCTTCATTTACTGTTTTATTTATATCTTCATATGTGTTTGTAACAAAAGTTCAACGCCACCTCTAATACCGTGAACACAAACATTTCACGTTCATTTGTTTGCTTATATTTTTTCCAGACTGTTTTTATATCTGAAAGGTTGTTAGGATAGTTGGACTTGGTTGTTAGACTTGTTTTAGGATACTGTGTTGTAATATCTGTAAAATATATCGTTATCATTAAGTATAAGATGTCTTAAATGGAACTATTATGCTACTAGATAAGAATCTTCATTTGATTACAATTCTGTTGCAAAAAGTTAGCTAAATAGTGTCCAAGAATCAAGTGTACAGCTTTAGGTACTATTGTTGTATCATATGAAGCTGTGAAGACTTTGTACCAAAAGTTCAAAAACATGGGCTATGACATTCAAGAAGTGCTACCTGTACCTGGATGGTGGCCTATGAAGCAATTGGCTGTACGCGTGCATTTCTTACGATGTGGCGGTCTCCTCGACTACTGGTCTGTCGTGGGCGTCCTGAGCCTAGTATTCGTCTAAAGGACATCTCTCGGATCCACTGGTTCGAAGTCTAATACATTTACTCAAAATTTTTTTCACTATTAATTTTTATTTTTAACATGTATCTCTTTATGGTATCCGATTACGTTCGAAACCATGGTTTTCCAAAAAAGTACGAAAGAATTGTTTTTAATATTTGTGTCTCTTAGCTTAAAATACACGTAAAAGATGTTTTAGAGAAATATTATTGCAATAAAAATATAAAACAAAATATTTTGCGAAAATTTAACCTAGAATTACATATTCTCAAACCATTTTTTTAATGAAAAATGCTTCTATAATAATAATATTCTGCCTATATATAGCTGAGACTTTTCCAGAGTCTAAACTAGGAATTTTGAAAAATTCACATTATTTTCAGAGTCACTACGAATTGAAACAATTGCTGACATTTTTTTTAACTTAAAATTTTTATAAACACACTTCTATATTATGTATTTCAAAAATCCTGGTTCAGGCTCTGTTAAAAGGTTTGAGATATAAATAGGCAAAATATTATTATAGAAGCGTTTTCCATAAAAGGAGAATGTTTTGAATATAGGTAATTCTATGTTCATTTTTTGCAAAAACATTGCATTTCGATAACTTTTATTGTAATAATATTCTTAAAGCTATTTCATACGTGTATTCTAATGTATAAGTGACGCTAAATATTAAAAAAAAATATTCATTTGCACGCTTTTGAAAAAACATCGCTTCGAACGTAGTTGAATACCTTATTGTAAAAAATGCATATTTAAATGGTCTAAACAAAAATAGAAGTAAAACACAATTAGAGATAGTTTTTCATTTTGAGTATTCTCTCTAATTAAATAAACGAATTTTTGCGAAACACATATTTTTTAATTATTTTTTAGACATTTGCAGTTATATTTTTTCTGTTGTAAATTTGGTACTAATTCGATTGATAACACTCGATTCTATTTTCCAAGTATAAATTGTTTCAATCATAAAGCACATGCATGCTGCATGCTATATTATAATTAGCAGAAGTGGTATATTATACTAATTCTATATTTGAATATTTTTCTCTGACGCAAGTATATCTAATAAAATCTTTTCAAAACAATTTACAGTTAAAAAAATATTGAATCATTTATTTATAAATAAAATGACAAAATTTACTCCTGTTTATGATGTTTAAGTTATTTATTACTCAAATTTGATGTATCTGAATCAGAAATTATTATGTTATTTAAAGATTTAGTTCCTAAATTATCCATAGTATCGTAGTAATGATTATGATACTGAAAATCTAGCAAAAGTTCTGGTTCAAAAACATTTGTACTAATTTCCAAAAAAATTAGAATTAGTTTTTTTTTTTTTTTGGAAATTAAATCGTAGGTACAAACTTAAAGGTAGAGAACGTGGTTTTTTTCTGTATAATTTTATTTACTTATTAGCAAAATATGATGAAAAAATTTTCAACATGGCAAATATAGTTTGCTTAACTCATAATTAGAAGTTCCAAAAATGCTCAGTGCACAGATTTATTTTAAAACTCTTTCTTTATTAATTATCAAATAATTAGAAAAATATACACAATAAACATATCTTACTTTAAAACGATTACTTTCTTTAAAGCATCCGTAGCAATTAGAGAAAGGAAACTCTTATAAAGACATTCAGTTTTACAACTTAATTTTGTTACAGTAATTGCTAACCAAAATGACAGATAATTTTTTAAAAAATCAATTACGGTAGAAAAATAACTCTGAAATACGAGGATTTTGGAAGGTGGTTTAAATGTGACTTAATATACAGTAATGATACATTAGGAATAATTTAACCATTTCATACTGTGTTTTAATGATATAATTAAAAAAAACATCTTCTACTTCAAATTTTACAAGAAAAAATAAACTACTCACTAAACATGATTTGAAAAAATCTTCTGATTGCAAAATTTAATTTAATTGTGTTTTTATAAGTATATTAATGCATATATAAAGGTTATAATAATTTTTTTCGTTACTTTTTTTTAATTTGAAGTGTTTGTAATTAATAAATTTGCGTTTCGAAAATAGTACATTTTCAAGCACACCTAATTTTACTATAAAATTTACGTGACAACAAATATGATGGATATAAAATTTTAAGTTAATCAAACTGTACTGACGACGCTACTAACTACACTAACTACCACTCTCTAATAACAAATTTATTTACAACTAACCACTCACACCTTATTGATTACTAATTATATCTCACACCTCATGCACCTCACAAACTCTACTCAAACTTTCTCAACAGGCACTTACCCAACGCCGCTGTTGAAGCAGCTTAACCTTAACATATTGCCTCCTGATGGCCTTACAGGACATAAAAATTTGTAATACACTTTATACAATATTATTCTCAGTAAATCATGCTTCAATATGGTCAAAATAGAAATAGACAAATTTCGTAAAAAATGGAAATAAGAAATGTTAATGATAGATAATAAAATAATAACATTTAGTACATATTAAAATTTATGCATCACAATTCAAATCATCTAAAAGAAAAACCAGTTTTATAATTTACGATTTTTCAAAAAATTTTAAACACTACATGTATAAACATACATTTCCAATACTAATTAATATTTCAAGATTAAATAATAACACTCAAAATAAAAAATTGGAGAATATCAACTAAATCTTAAGCAAACTAAATAAAAAGTAAAGAAAAAAATCAAATAATATTTTACAGTTCTAAATTTAGTTCTTAAGTGGCAACACACACCGTTTATGAATTGGTAGTTTAAATTCAACTAGGGGGGGGTTTGAATTTACTACTCAAACCTCCCCATCGAGTCCATAGTACACTTTTATGACACGTCCCTAATTTTTCCATTTTAATTGAGGTAAATTGTCCTCCTTTATGAGAAATAATTCACTTATTTTTAAATTGTGCTGCTGTTTTTGCCAATTTCTACGATGTTGTAGCTGCGTTAAGTAGTCCTTCTTTTCCAAAATGACTGAGTCATTTGCTGTAGCAGTTCCTACCGATTGCACAGAGATATTCTTTCGTTACGCAAATATTTGATGACTTCATTAGAAGTCCAAATTTGTAACTCTCTGCAAGCACCAATAAAATTTGTTCCGCAGTCACTGTACAGCTCTTCAGGCCTTCCTCTCCTTGCGACGAAACGTTTAAGGACAACAATAAAGGAATTTGCCGTCAAATCTTATCCAATGCCAGATAAATTGCTTAGGTGATGAAACACACAAAAATTGAGGCATCAATTGTGAGGTGTGAGGCTTCACAAAGCTCAAACACCTCATAACACACACCTCACAAATTCGACTTAAACTCTCTCTCTAACACTCATGTATCTCTCTCTCTCCTCTTACACGCAACTCTCCACTACCGGAGATACATTTCACAACGCCGCTCTTTAAGCAGCGCTATCTAGCGCTAAAGTCTAAATTAAGGTTATTTCCATAACCTTAATTTAGACTTTATGAGAAATTAGAAAAATTTTCCTGACAAAATATTTTCTTTAACCCGACATAAAGAAGTGACTGTAAGTTTTATTTTGGTTAACAAAATTCCAATGAGGAAAATTACGTAAAAAAAATTATTCTTCCGAAAAAAACTACTATATCGAGGTTCATCAATCACTAAATAGGAATACTAAGTAACATTAAATGTATTATTTTTTTTGATATATACAAATTTGACAATACAGTAAGAAAGTACCTTGTACACTATGTAATGCAAAAATAAATAAATAAGAAGTTCGGCATTAAGAATGTGTCTAAAAGAAAAGCAAAAAACTTGAAAAGTTATGATGTGAGTTGACGAAAATTCATGCAACCATAAAATTGTATGCAGTTAGATTTTACTATGAATAAATTTGTAACTGCATCACTAAAAAAAAAGGTTTTTGGGTACTCTGTACAGAACTTGAGATTCAAACAAGGTCTTGTAGACACTATGAAATTTACATATTTATGTATATGTTACCTATCTCAAAGCATAAAAGAGTAACAATATTTTCCATAACCTTACATTGCCGTAACCTAGCAAAACCTTGTCGTTGAAAAAATTAAGAAAGTAACCCTGACAGAGAACATTAATCATTTCCAAGCATCATCTCCCATAATTTAGATTTAAAAAAATTAGAGTAATATGACTGGCTCTTTATTACGGTTATTAAAAAGTATGTAAGAAATACTTTGTAAATTAATCTACGAGAACCTTTCAATTAATATATATGCATATGCACTGCTGGCCACCGTAAATGCAACACCAAAAAACACAGGAGATAGCACAACAAAATTTATTTTGTAGATAACATGTTGACCAAGTATCAAATGATTAAATTTATAGACTTCTGTGAAGCGTGGTTCCTACCAGAATCAGTAGCCAGAGTAGCCGCCATTGTTGGAGATCACCGCTGCCACACGTCTCGGCATTGATTCAAAGAGACTTTAGATGTGTTCTTGGGGTATAGCAGACCAAGCAGCTTCCACACGTTGCCAAAGTTGATCTGGTGTTGCAGCTGGGTGTAATCTGGGTCATTCGTTGAGCAAACATGGACCACATGTTTTCTATCGGTGAAAGATCCGGAGAGCGAGCCGGCCAGGGAAGCAATTCAATCTGGTGATTGACGAAGAACCTTTGGACAATGCGTACCACGTGTGGTCACGCGTTATCCTGTTGAAATATGGCTGTGGCCAAGCCCTGAAGGTAAGGAAGGAAAACTGGCTCCAACACCTCGGAGATGTAGCGCTGGCTGCTTAAAGTACCGGCAATGCGTACTAAAAGAGTGCGAGAGTGGTATCCAAAACCACCCCATACCATAATACCCGGTGTAGGACCAGTGTGGCGGTGCATAACGCAGCTGTTCAGCATCCTCTCTCCACGGTGTCTCCAGACTCGAATCCGACCATCGTGGTGTTGCTTGACAGATGCGTGACTCGTCAGTAAAGACAACTTCATTCCAATCTGTCGATTACATCCTTCTTTCATCGCACCATTGACGGCGGAGACGTCTGTGGTTCTGCGTCAAGGGTAGACCTAGCAATGAACGTCTTCCGGACAGACCACTCTGCTGTAAACGGCGTCGAATGGTACGAGCTGACACTGAATGACGCGTAACAGATCCAATATGCTGTGCTATGGTTCGTGATGTGACTGAGCGATCCCTCACTGCCATGTGCACAATTTTCCTGTCCTCACGTGAAGTGGTGCACTGAGGTGGATGCGATCGACCACGTCGGCCCGTCGTACCCTCCAGAATTCAACGGTCACACATCCGCATTACAGTTGTTTGGTTTCTACCAACACGACTACCAATTTCCCTGAAAGATAGTCTGCAATCTCGGTAGGCCACTATCCTTCCTCTGTAGAACTCGGATACTTGATCAAAAGCTTATCGCTGTTTTCTACTAGACATAACTGATCGTTTTTTGAAAAAACCACAAGAAAAACACAATTGCCGAACTTGAAATCGTCGAAATCTCCAAGCCTTAAATAGCGCTTTGATGTGACGCCACAGGCGTGCGTGATGTGTGTCTGCGCTGAAATTCTAATCATTTGCATATCTCACCTCCGATAATGCATGTTGTAAATTTCATGTTATTTGCGTGCTTCCATCAGGGTTTTGCATTTACGGTGGCCAGCAGAGTATATTAGCATATATATATATATATATATATATATATATATATATATATATATATTATATCACTTATTTATTATTTTATTCTTGATTATAAATCCATATTTCCTTAATATTAGTCTTCCACTGGGCACACCAAAAATTCTACTTTTACAGCCAGCCATACACAAAGAAGTACCAAATGTCGCGGAATAACTTTTAACATAGTATGGAACTGATTTTTACCGATTAAATACAGCACATCAATGCGGGGTTAACTAAAAATGTCATCTAAATTATCCTGAAAAATATTCAACCATGCTGCCTCTACAGCTGTCTTACCTGCGAAAGTGGTACTGATACCCCACGATTGACCTTTCAATTACACTTTATATAGCTTCAATGGAATTCACCTCTGATAATCTAAACGACCAAATAATTCACTGGAGTGGTCCTGAACACTACGCAAAACAATTTCAAAAGGCTTTGGTCTGGTAACATGGCAAATTCTCAGCATGGTTCGAGTATATGAAGCCCAGGCATATCTACAAATTATCTCCAGGCAGTTGAACATAGATATTTCTGTTCTATTATTGTTTCAATATCAGCAAAGAAACTGATATATGTCAAGTAAATCCAACTTCGCCATTATAGAGCCACTACCAGTTTGTACAATCTTTGCTGACCTCTTGGGTCCATGTCCTCGTCGAGTTTGAACTACGTTCGAATCCTAACGTCAGCTTTTATCAACTTAAAACGTAACTAATCTGACTATGCCACAGTTTTTCCGTTATCTACGGCACAGACAATAAACATTAGCCATATGGCACATATGGTATAGAGACCAGGGATTTTACAGATGATAGTATGTGTTGCTAGTATTTTAAAATGAAATAAAACTTTAAGAAAAGAAGTGCTCTATCAAAAAATATTATGCATTAGTTAGTCTTTTCATAGACGATTTCTTATGGTGAGAGAAAAATTGACTTATATATAATTTCTTTTTCTTTATTTTGTATTAATAAAAGTTCAAAAAGCAAAAAAAAAAAAAAAAAAGAATGAATAAAACAATAACATTTTTCAAAAACAATTGCATTCATATTTGTGGCCTCTGAATGTTAATGGTAATTAAATGAGTTAAATGATTTCATACATCCTGGGCAAATAGGCTCTTAACATTTTTTACAAATGTGACACAATTTTTCTTACACAATTTTTATCATAACAACTTTGAGAATTTTGCAATTCCTTTACTTATGATAAAGAGCTATACCGTCCAGTCTGATTTTAGGATCACCTTTAGTCCAGGATTTTGGATTTTTAGGTGGTTGCTCACATACAGAACATTTCGGACGAATAGTTGAACACTTTCAACAGAATCGGAGCATTGATCATCAATTCTAAACGGTTTGTATAAGTTACTTTCATTTTCCTATCAAATAATATTTCCAAATCTTCAATGTCTGAATTGTCGCTATTTTTACTTTTTGTAATAATTTGAATGTTAGTTAATTTTTCCGTTTCCACATTTGTAGCAATCTGGATACATAAAATCATAATTCATAGATTTCGTTTTACGCTTAAATGAAATATTAAGTTATACTTAAGTTTGTATTGAACTAAAAACATCATCTAGAACGGTAATAAAGCACATAACGTGTACGTTTGATAATTTCTTATAAAAAAAATCATTAAGAAATGTTTTGTTACCTTTCGACAACTTATTACAACTTAATATATTTAATGCATATATGATATTATTTTTATCAAATATTAATTAATTCTTTAAATCTAAAAATACTAACTGCCAAAAGTTACTTCACTCTTTTTTCTATTCTTCAATTGTGTATCGGAACTAATCATTACCATTGCAGCCAAACAAAATAGTTTGTATTTGTTTTATTAAGAGTGTCGGTACCCCCTATACCGCTAATGTTAAATTGAGCTATTTTATGTACCTTTTCTCAGAAACTGTTAAATATAAAAACTTCAAATTTTGTCTGTATATTAATTATACTTTTATATTTATACTGAAGTGAGATTTTTTAAATATATTGTTAATTTTTTCAAAATCATTCAAAGGAAAAGTATCACTGAATTTTTGAAAACTGTCATTTTTTTTCTTCATGATAACTGATTTTTTCAAAAATATTTTTGGAATATTAAAAAAAATTCACTTTAGTATATATAGTTACATATCAGTAGTATTCAGTAAAGATTGCAAGTGCTTCCGTTGAATAGGTTCTGAGGAAAAGGAACACACAGTTTGAAATTTATGATTTTGAGAAAAATACACTTTTAATATGAAATGTCACTTCATCACAAAAATTATGAATTACAACATGTATTTGTGCCATTTTATTATACATTAGCTTATCCTATATTTAAGACTTCTTTATTTTACTTAAATTGCCCAGAAAATACACATACATAGCAATTTCCAGCTTTCGTTTAACGAGATGTTTTGTAATATTTACATTAGTTTTCTCAAAATCTGTATCAATTTTTGAAGAAGTTTTACATGTGATGAATAACAAACATCAATGTTGAGAATGAAACATCATGAATGCTTTGTAATAATGCATCAAAATATGAAAGTAAGGATTTGGAAATATGTGATTAAACGTTTCGAAAGTTTTCATTAATGTCTGTATATTTGCATGCAAAGAGTAATTCTAAAAGTATTAAATCTCAAAAGTGTTTCTAAATTTCGTCATAATTTTTAAAAGTCAAAATAATGCTGTTTTTATGGTTTTAAACATGAAATTTATGTATTTTTATGTATATAACAAGCTTTATATGCAACAACAAAAAAAAAATCAGATATCTTTGTACCTTTTATGGAGCAACGTTTTGAAAACTAAAACTTAAAAACTTGTCTGTACAACAAATAAACATTTATATTTATACTAAAGTGAAATCTTTCAAATATGCTTTTTAGTCTTTTCAAAACATACTTTTTACGTAGCATCACTGCAATTTTTTTAAAAAATTGTCTTTTTTTCATATTATCTGGTTTATAATCAAATATTTAGTTAATATTTTCAAAATCTCACTTCAGTATTTACAGTTACATATCAGTAATATGCGGAGAAAGTTGCAGGTACATTTATTCAGTAAAATACTGGGGAAAAGGAACATGTAGTTTTAAAAATAACATTGAGGAAATTGCATTTTTACCATAATATGTCGCTTCATCACAAAAATTATGAATTACAACATGTATTTGTCCCATTTTATTAAATTTCAGCATCTTTTCAATAAAATAGAAAACAGAAAAGTCTTAAATATCCCAAAAAATAATACATAACGTTTTTCAGTTTTTATCTAAAGACATATTTTGTAGATTAGCATCAATTTTCTCAAATTATGTATCAATCTGTGAAATTTGTAGCTAATATAAATAAAATTCAATTGAAATAACAATTAATAAACAATCCTATTATTTATGGATAGTATTTGTATTTACTTAAATTTCAATGTACTTGATTTTTAACATTATTTTAATTGTTTGCATCATTGTCATCATTAGTTTCAACAATACTTAGACTTTTTGTACTTTCAATTATTTCATTTTGTTTTTAAAAAGATACAATAGGCTTATGGTAACTAAAGTAAGAAAGGAGAATGTTTGATTCAAATTTAAATATCGCGTAAAAACCGCATCGATCGTCGTTTTTTTTTATTTTGTAGTACGGAGTTTTCGATCATTGGCCATATTTAAATTAAGTGTTTCAGTTAGAAATTCAATTAGTGGTAGATTTTTATCATCTGCAAAGTTAATATTGAAGTCTCCACTTAAAATCATTAGTACATTATCATATTTTTCGCCAAATATTTTTTCGAGTATTTCAGAACCCTCTTTCGTATAAATCATCAAATTTTCGAATAAAAATTGTTGTATCTGTCTCATAGATTTTCCAGGTGAAACATAAACGGCAACCATTAATATGCATTGCCCATTCTCGGAATCGCAACGAGCAATGCACAGTATATACACTTTGAAGTTTTCACTAAATCCATTCAATTTCACTTATAAGATATGCACAGCACTATACGTCAGCTGTATAGCTACGTATATACTGCTATAAGCAAGTCGGTGACGCGAACGCACCAGATTTCACCCATCCAAAAAAGTGTCTAAGCCGAACAACACAATGCGCATGCGCCAGTCAGATCATGTCGGTGACGCGAAACCACAAGATTTTTCCCTACCAAAAAGTGCTCAACGCCGCTAAAGAAGTTTTAAATTCAAAAACAAAACCCAGACCCAGAGAAAAATTATTGGAAGAAGTTGCTAATAATGTATTTCTGTTGCGCTTTATCCCATGTGTGTGAAAGAGTTTATTGATATTTCGAAAAGCACAGATGATTTAAGAACTATTTCAGCAAGGTTCATTTTTATGATAAGCATAATGAAAAACATATAAAGCATAATGAAAAACGTTTTACACAATTCTGTTTTAGATCATCCAAATTTTTATATTGAATGCACTTTTAACCCTGTTCGCGCGAGGCGCAAAGCAACCCCAGGCTTACGAAATCGTTACTGTTTATTTTTTACCAATGACCGTGACATTATCCTCCCCAATACGACTGTCTTCAGAGGAACTAAAGTGTATTTGTCACAAAGCTCTTTCTTTTTTTGGAGTGGCAAACGTTTCTTTACAATCTTAAGATTCTTGTTCTGACCGAGTTCCCCAAGCGGCCACTTTTATTCGGAAATATTTTCTATGAACATGGTAAATTTTTCCCCTGCGATAAATGTAAATGAGCAGAATATAAAAAAAGAAATGGGCATCTGTGATCTCTATTGAAGGAAGTTGAAACGGATCAAGCAAGGGAAGAACCTGTTGAAATAATGCGTATTAATCATGATAGCGAAAGTAAATTTTGAGAAAAGCGATGAACATGAGAGAAAAGGAAAATTTTCAAATGCTTCCCAAATAACTTCATCAACTAAAATATGAAGCCATAAGTGTACCACATGACAAACTTCGCCCTGTCAAAAAGACACAAGCAAGAAAAAGTTAAGCATGCTATTTGTCGATCATCAAAAGACATTAAAACTACAATAACTTGAACAAAATATGACAGTTTTGCCTGCAAATAACATTCCTGTTATGTTAGCGAAAAGTGTCTGTGATTTGTGTTCTTTATTAAGGTATCGCACATTTAAAACATTTTTAGTTCAGTTTTATTGAATTTTTCTCAAGTTATCAAAGAAAAATGAAAAGTCCTTGAAGTAGGTAAGTATACATTCTCATAATAAAATTATTCTCTAGAATTTTGATCTTTATCGTGTATAATAAAAATAAATATAAAAAAAAGTATTGGGGTGCCTCAGTCACCCCGCGCGACCGTTAACGCTAGTATCGAGTGCACGCCTGCTCCCAGATTAAAACATTTGGAAGTCTTCCCGCTTTACATATTAAAAAATAACACAATTATTCTTCAACAGAACTGTATATCCTTTTTCATTATTTAACATTAATTCTAAATGCCATTTCTGTGAGGCTTAAAATTACAGTTGATTTTGCCAAGGCGTTGCAGTCCATAGACAGCAACTCAGGCAAAATTGTCTCCAAACATGGTTTTTACGATAAGCTCTCTTCGCCAATAGTGTGAGGCTTTTTACATCTGGCTTTTTTGTATGGTACTTTGTAAGATGTAAGTAAAGCTTTTTCCTTCACAGACAACGTTTTTTTTTTAAATGCTTTTTGTTTTTCATATGATTTTAATTTTAATTCAAAGAATTCTCGAGGCTTGTTAATGTACTCACCATGAAGCGTTTCCAAAAGTCCTTTAAGCTTAATTGGGTTTCATACTGTCTGCTACTAATATATTTTTGAACAGATAACTCACAGGGGCTTTTTTTTCTCCGTTTACTTTAAGTAGTGGTAAATCGAACATTTAAATATTCTTGAGAACACTTACTTACTTTGATTTTTGGAACTATGCTCGCCTTGCACTAGCTGATGCTTTATTATCATCGAATGTTCGCTTATGACTTAAAAATGTATTCCATGTTTTTGTTAATCTACTGCCTTAAATACTTAAAACTGTTAATTATATATATATATATATATATATATATATATATATATATACAACTATAGAATATATTATAAAACATACATTCAAGGTAGATTCGGTAGCTATAGAAGTATCGACTCGGACAAGATTAACTGGAATTCTACGAGGTACAGCAGTTTTACATGTTTTGCCCTGACGTCCGATAAGTTGCCCAAACTCACGCAGCCGTTCCGTGAATACTAGATGGGCTGGATATGATAGAGAACAACATAGACCATAGACTATTTTTATAATGACATTTCTACTTTTAGAAATGGATGGTGGAGGAAATATATCTTTTATTAAATATCATTTTGCAATTTGCACCAATTTAAAAATTAGCGAAATGAAAAAAAAATAACATAATAACTATCCTATTACTTAAAAGTAATTTGCTTAAAATATATATTATTTAAAAGTAACCCATACAAAATTTAATACTTATCTTGTTAATTTGTACGGTATTTAATTAAGTTCGTATTGTAGCTTTAGCTACAAATGCATTTTAAAGGAGTTCAGTACATTGTATAAGGGGGGGCGATAAAATTAGGATTGAAAATTGGGTCTTCAATAGGGAAAGTTTGAGAAGCACTGGAATAAAAAAAGCAAAAGAATCTTAAGTATGTAGAATTTATATCTTAACCATTTTTTCGAATACACAGAATCTTATTTCATTTGTTAAAAGTAATATATTTGTTCAGATTGCTACTGTTCACAATTATTTTAGTAAACTAACACTACTGACAAAAAAATATAGTTTTTAGCAAGAACTTGTAAAATTCGTACTTTGATTTGCAAGTAAAAATG
>BMAO01024507.1:0-23757 GCA_019973975.1 Trichonephila clavata
ATGTGAATAAATCAATATTTACTATATGTATATCTTTGTTTTATTTAGTAAGAAAGACAATTGTATATTTTATGATAGTTATAATTTTAAGAGATCAAGATACAGTTTATGTAGTTTGAATTCGAGACAGATTTTACGTTTTTTTCAACTATTTATCTTTACCGTTTATGACAAATAATTGCTGCTTTATTGGAACTTGATATAATCATTCGAATTATTTTTACTATGCCTCTGTCACAAATGGTTGGTTGAGTAAGTCAAATTGACAATTGTTATCTTTAGGAAAATGTATTTTGACCTTATTCATATGTAAATGAAAATCATCGTTCAGATTTATTTTTCGCATATGAAATACGTTCGTTTTTTAGCAGCTCTATCGTAGATTGAAGTATTTCAAAATTGTTTCTTTTCTTGATACACTGGAACTTGTAAGAGTTTTTAAAGGTGTACATAAATCCTTAAAGAAAAATACCTAAAAGATTTAAATAATTATGCCAAACCAAACTAAAATTTACTTTCTAAAATCATTGCTTTTAAAAATACCTTTATTTTAAAAATTATTTTAATAAATAATTCATTTTAACGAAAAATTACCCCCATACACAATATTATCTATTTTTCAAATTAAAGTTGCTCATTGTGAAAGTCATAATGCGTAATGAAATCGTATTAAACGAGGAAGCTTTCTCCACTTAAAACTGGGTTCCTAATTTGAATTAATTAATTAATTAATGACTCGGTGCAAAGTTTTATTATCTTTCATTTATTTTAGAAAAAAAATTCTTTTATTTCTCTTTGTCACGTAGTTTGAAACAGTTATTGTGTATCACTAGGAAAGATAAGATCACGAAAACATTATTTACTTTTTCCCACATATGTACAGTCCATTATGAATACTATAAAACTCGAACTTAAAAAAAAAAACTTTAATTTATCTGATTTGCATTTAGTAAAAATAATCGTTGCTCTGGAGTGAGGAGGATATACAAAACCGACTGCTATGCGCATGCACTGCGATAATCGTGAAGTGAGAATGCGTGATCCTGCATATAAATATTATATATATAGGTCCACGCTTCATTTTCTTTTCTAAACGGTGTGTAGATAATTATAGTATTTTAGGGAATTTTTATCCATTATGTTGCGTGGTTTACTACTATAAAAACGCCAAAATGTTTAATTGAAGTTTGTAATGATAGTGGAAATTGAGTTAGAGTAATCTCGTGCAGAAAAAGGCAATTTAATAATGTAGTGGAAAATTTTCTTCGGAATAAGACAACTTATGGAACAATCAAACGTCCTTCTATACTTTTTTAAAAAGATAAACTTCGAATTCTTCAAATAATCTCAATTTACGCTATTCTCAAACAATCAGACTTAAAAGTGTCTTCAGACATGTAACAGATATCTTTAAAAGTCCACCTCTAACTTTACTAGAGCAAAATTAAAAATACTATATTTAAAACCAATCCACAAGAATATGCAAGACTTCAGTTTGCCCTAATAACTTACAAATAGACTGGAGTAAAACACAAGTTAATTATTTACTAATTTTTTTCATATGATTGTGGCTTTTTTGGTTGTAGATGCTTTCAGTGATGTAAAAAAATCTAATCTGAATGATCCAAACGAATTTGATTCTTACTGGTTAATTTGGAGAATGCACAGGAAGTATATTTCAAGAGAATAATTTTGGAGGGAGAAGTTTAAATGGTTAATAGCAGCTTTTATTGTTGGGGAAATTCTCCCTTGGGTACTTGTCTAACGAAAAATGAATTGTTTTGTTACCAAGATGAGTTTAAACAGAAATTTTACCTTATTTGCGAAGATTTCGCCGGAATCGCCGTACATTTCAATAAGACCATGCTGTTATTCATTGGTGCAGGCAGCAGCATGCAGTGGTAGTTGCCAATATTAATTGCTTTAATGGACTGTCCAGCCTATTCTTCAGACCTTAACTCCCCTGAATATGTTTGGGGATTCCTAAGTCACCAAATATATGCAAATGGCTTGAAGTATTTCTCAGTTACTGAACTAAAGGAGACTATATTACACGTATAGTAATTAAGATAAATTCTCTCTGGAACACACATTTTAACTGTCTTCTATAAAAACGGTGATCCAGTAAATTATTAATTTTGGTAGGCCTATCTTTATGAATAAGACATCAAAATTGCCTCTCAAGCCTTTTTTGCTTTCATATCAATAGAAATTACTATATTGTTGCAAATTTTTGTGGTGTTTTACTTGTGTAATTGTCCATATATGACACAAATATTCATCGCATGTTACACAATGTGGTCTATAATCAATTTTCGAAATAAGTCTGGGTGGATTTATAAATATGTGGAGCAGTGTAGTAAGCCGAACAATGGTGCAACAATTCTTTGACAAGTATACCAGCTAATGATACATAATAAATGCAATTATATATACTAAATATATAAACTTGAGTTACATTTGCTGGAACTTTTAGAATCAATTAATAACGAATTGAGTTAAATATTATAAATAGTTGGATTAGGTAAATATTACTTTCGTTCATCAATGTTATTTTAGCAGCATTCACATTGAAAACAGGCAAGTAGTTAAAATTTTAATTGATAATTTTAATAGTTGCAATTTTCTACTCAGTTTCGGTACGTGTTATAGGAAAACTGAATTATATTATGAATAAATATTCATCTTTTTTAGTAATGATGCAGAAAATTAAAGACATTTTATGCAGTATTTGGCCTCTAATTAAAAATTACATTAAATGCGGGGGGAGATGAGGGGGGGGGCTTTAGTGGTAAGTAATACCTATATGGCCTTAATTCTTTATTTATTATCCAATTTGTATGTTTTTTGTTGCAAATACAGGTATGAGTTATATATCATGCACTATTTATTTCTCAATACTGCATCTATTCCTTTTCACTTGTTCCAACGCGTGATTGGTAGGGCAAACTTGTCGGAGAAGAATTCAAGTTGTTGTCGGCAACAGATTTTGACGGCAGTTTTCATCTCGTCAACGAAACGAAATTTTATCTTCGGGAAAAACTGATAATAGCAAAATGGAAGTTGCATGGATAGATTTGGATAGACTCACAATCCTCAGCTCTTAGAATGACGCCGCGTTGCTTCAACTTCATCTCCATGCGGAGTCGCCATTTTCTACGGTTTTCAGTACAACAACAATACCTGGGAACAAAGGAAACAAGTAAATTGCTCAGATAGCTTAAATAGCTTTGAGGTGCCACAAGAATTTTAAAAATTGAGCAAAAAATAAAAAAAAACGTTACGGTTATGGAAACATTACTTTTCAATCAAATCTCATATAAAATTTTTTTTTAAGCAAATATATATTCTGATGAAAAATTAACTGCTCTAGAAATTAAAGATTATTAGTGTTAATGTCTTATTACCATCCCCTTTATAGCTGTGTTAATAAAAGTGAAGCTTAAAAGTAAAAATATTTGTTGGTCTACGCCAATTTTCATGAGAATTCCTGGACAACTTGCACCCTTTTATTGACGGTTGATAAAAAAAATTAAATATGAAATCTGCCGAAAGACAATTATTTCTTTGTATCTTGATATAAACTTGCTTTTTTTAATTAGGAAAAATATTTTTGCTTTCAAAAGTTAAAATTTGAGTAGGAAACCTAAAATGAAATTGAAATGCGATAGATGACTACTAAATCAAAATATTCATTTTCAACTATTAACTCTAATGATATATTTAAAACGTTGCTAGTAGAAGCGTCCTAAATGAATGGTACACTTGACCACAAAGTATAATTTTTCCGTATCCCAAATAGTATGATAGATGCAAAGAAATTAACATCATCGTGTGTATAACAATGCAAGACTTTTCCAAGTTAAGGCAATCACTCATAATAAAATACTGATCTCTGTACTGAGTTGTGTAGAAATTTGAAGAATAATGCATCACATTAAATGCCATTCTTCTTTCTTAACTAGGGCTCGAAATTATGAGATTAGCAGTCGTTGGATGGCTCATTTAACAAAGTAGAAGTAAATTTCCATTTAATTCATGTAATTGTAATCGTCACTCTTAAAATTTTCAGAAAAATTTAAATTAATTAAAATTAGCTGAAAAGTTTTTGTTTGAAAATATCTTCTTGGAATGCGAAGTAACTTTTGCAACATTACCACAAATCTTGATGTTTATTTTAGAAATTGTGGCAAAGAGATTATATGTTATTTTATATGGGAAATAAGTAATATTAATATGCTTAATTGGTCATTCAACTAACTTACCTTAATTTGGTTTGTTTCCAAAAGTACATCTAATTACGCCTCCATCTGAAGCATTATTTTGGAAATAAAAAATTGTACATACTCAAGGGAGCAATATGGCGAGATTCCAGAAAACTTAGTTTTAAGTAATGGAAATCATCGAATTAAACATTTTATAATATCATAGATTGCATGCTTAACTAAAAATCAATGCTAAAGCTTTCTAATATAATGCAAAAAAAAAAAAAAGAAAAAGCTTTTGTAAACTGCGGTAAAAAATTCTTAAAAAAAGTGATCCATGAATTTTTCTCTGTTCCAGCAAAATTACTTTTTCTAACTTTTAAATAAAAAAAGGGAAAACATTTATCTTCTAGTGTCAGATATAAAGATAGATTGTAATATTTATCTTCGAAAGAAACAATTTTTGTTTAGAATGAAAGTGATATTAGTTTCAAGTTTATGATACTAAAGGAACATTCTGCTAAAAATCACAAATAAAATTTCTTTTTTTTAAAAAAGTAATAATATGTAATGTATAATGTGAAATTGTTCTAAAATAATGTAATTTCAAGTAATATATAATATGATATTCTTTTCTTATTAAAAATTTATAAGTGAAACCTTTATTTCAAAGAAATGGGTACCAATTGGGTATATAAAACAGTATTAAGTATCCGACAACTTGCGACAACTTTTTTTTAAAAATGGACATATGGGGATTTTTTTGTGGTTTTTAGATTTGTTTAGTACATTTAAGAAAAATGTGCTAAAATTAAGAGAGAAAAAAAATTATTATTACTAAAATGGGAAAAAATGGGTACAAATTTGCAAAAAATAACATAAACGGGGCCCATTCTGTACCAAAAGCTATAAACAAATTTTCAATTTTAATGTTTTGCTACTTGTTATTCATTTTTGAAGTGACCTTCAGGATAAGAGTATTTTATTTTTTAAAAACCTAGAGCACTTTATCTTAGTTATTATATGAAATTGCTTAGTAAAACAGTGATTATATTCACATAAACTTTCAATTTTGTAATAAAACAGTGGTTGATAAATCTGAAGGTTAAAACACTTCTACTATTATACAGAACGCACACAAAAGATTTCAGTTAATTTATTTTCCAAATTTTTTGACTAATCGCTGTCTTTGAATATTTAAAAAAACACACATTTCGAGTAAGGCGCGTTTAAAATATGACATCTTGCTTGAAGTAATGGCATCTGCTTTTGCTAAAACACTTGTAGTTTTTGTTGTATTGAATGGAAAATCACAAACTTGGTATTTTTATAAAGCTATTAAAATGGCTTATAAATAAAATTATAATTTTTTTCAAGTTTTGGCAAAATTCACATTTTAGGGCAGTCGGATACCTTAAAAGAATAAAACCAAGAAAAACAATTAGCTTTTTTTATTCGGCTAAAATTATGCTTATTATCTAAAAAACGTCTCGTAAATTAGTACTTGAAATATATTTCAACATCTAAAAAAAGTTTTAAAACCATCATATTGACTGTAGCAGGAAAATTAATTCAGACTTCTGTGCTGTTATATTGCATCTCCGATGCATGTCACGGACTAGAAGTTTTGGTCACGATGCTAGGGATGACGAAGTTATAAAAAATTCGTTCTACTCTACGCCATTAAAGTTTTACATTCAATCATAGTTTGGAGATGTAAATGACCATCTTAACAAATTAATTTATCTTCATTAACTCTTGTTTAATTACACATTACTATTTACAAAATATTTACAAGTTATTTATATGAATAAATTCATTATTAATTGTCCGAGTCGTCTTGCTCGGGACACGGTGGTTAACCGTTTTTTTCTCGTCGTATCATGGCGTATTCTACTCCGAGCTTCTATAGACAGTACAGCTCCGACAATACAGTGCACACCATTAGACATATTCAGAGCAGAACAGACACATTTTGTGGTTTGGCAATAGCGGCCGGCACCACATACATGACCATATCATTATTTCAATTCCTACTCTCTCTATTATCTACTCTCTCTCTATATTTATCTCGTTAAAAATTTTCAATCGTTAATAAAATGCATTTTAAAACCCTCAATTGAGCTGCACTTTTATATACACACTTATTTCGGATGACAATACAGTAATTTAATTATAATTAATAAAAATTAATTGATTAAAACTAATTATTCAAAGAATTACAAATACAAACACGTTGGCATCATTTTTGGCGACTTAGCGACCATTTTGGCGTGTCAAAACTTGAAAAAAGTATTTTTCTCACATTTTAAAGCGCTCATTTGAGCTGAAATTTTCTATACACTGTTGTTTTGGGTATCAGCACGATAATTTAATTATAATTAATTGAAATTATTGACTGAAATTGATTATTTAAAGAATTACAGATACAGCCTCGTTGACTTCATTTTTAGCGACTTAGGCCAAAACTACAAAAGATTTTTTTCTTCACGTTTCAAAGCTTGAACAGTTGAACTGAAATTTTGTATACACGATTCTTTTGGATGACATTGCGATACTTTAATGATAATTAATAAAAATTAATTGCCACTTAATGTTGTGATTCTGTCATATGTAGATACATATATTAATTGTAACTATTTAATAAAAAGAAATTAAAATAAATTTTTTTGTTGTTGATCTAAGTAGGAATTGACTTAATTTTTTTATATTACTCGTTTTGATGAACTTTTGAACTGACAATAGAATATCTAAATCCCCGTGTGAGCTATGGTAGTTTCTAAAATTCCTTTGCAATAAATAAGGTAATATAACTTCATTATTTAAATTTGCACTAACATATTTAGCAAGACTTTTTACATTCATTTATGTTGGACAACATAATAATCTACATATCTGATATATAGCATTGGTAAACCAAAATAACCAAATAATAACCCAAAGTTCAGTTAGTTCAGAATTCGATGCATCAAAGTTCGTTTTACAATTGATAAAGACTTCTGCACGATAAATGAAACTAATCTTGAAAATCAGTTTATAGAAAGATTGAAAAATTCTGCGGCTTGACTAAAGCATTTTAATTTCAGAATGAACGTCCTATTAAAGCGGGAAGATAATTATTAACGATGGGTCTCGTGCATTTTAACTCCTTTCAAAGGAAGAAGATAACATTAGAGCGATTTAACCTTTTCCACACCTTTATTTAAGCACAACTCCATTTAAAGTGTAGTAAATGTCTTTTGTTCCATAACGGATTTTAAAGTGGAATCAACAACTCGAATAGAATATTTTGGCCGTGACCTCGTGACTACGACGGTTTGATCATCGAGGCTACGATGTAAAAAGTGAGAGGGCAGGTCAGAGCTCAGCCAATATAATTTAAACGAAACTTAAGATATTCAACTACCCTAAAATTGTGAATTTTGCCAATTATTAACAATTTTTTATGATTTTATTTTATAGACCAGTTTAATAGCTTTATAAAAATACCAAGTTTATTATTTTGCATTCACTACAACAAAAACTACAAGTGTTTCAGTAAAAGCAGATGCCATTACTTTAAGATAGATGTCATACTTTAAAACACGTTTTACTCGAAATGTGTGTTTTTTTTAAATGCTCAAACGGGGATAGCGATTATTCAAAAAGGTTTGAAAATAAATAACTGAAATTGTTCGTGTAAGTTCTGCATAATATAGTAGAAGTGTTTTAACCTTCAAATTTATCAGTCACAGTTTTATAACAATATTTACAGTCCGTTATGTGAATATAATCACTGTTATTTTGGCAATTTCATATAATAACTATGATAAATGCTCTAGTTTTTTTGTAAAAATTAAAATACCTCTTATCCTGAAGGTCATTTAAAAATGAAAAACATAGCAACACATCAGAGTTAAAAATTGAAAACTTGTTCATAAACTTTTGATAGAGAATAGGCCTCGTTTATGTTATTTTTTGTCAATTTTTAGCAATTTTTTCCATTTTGGTAATAATAGTTTCTTTTTCTCTTCTTAATTTTAACATATTTTTCTTAAAATGTACTAAGCAAATCTAAAAACAACAACAACAAAAAAAAATCCCCACATCTTCCTTTGTTCAAAAAAAAATTGTCGGAAGTAGTAGGATACCTTAAGATTACGAAGCGTTTTGTAATATATAATTCGTTTCGGCTGTATTTATTTATAACTATCATAATGTAGTTGAGTTGCTAATGGAAACAAATAAATAGAGTAAGATTAGTCTCAGATTATTTATTTGCAATTTTGATCACCATATCGTGTCCTAGAAAATTATTAGCTTCTTTGATTTTCTTAAAAAATAATTTCATGTACTACATGAATAAAATTTTACTGTGTATTAGAGCATTATTATACTTTTTAAACAGTGTCCCTTAAAAATTTATATAATAGCTGATACCCTTTTCATTCGAGTTAAAGCGGAAAAAGAACAACAATATATATATATATGCAACAGTTCTTTTATAATATATACACACATATATGTATAAAACAGTACATAACATTTTAGAGTAATATTATGTATTTAGTGTTATACACATAACATTACAGTAAAACACCAACTAAGTGTAACTAATACTAATCACTTACCGAATATAACTTGAAGTAAGCCATTAAACGAGAAAAGAGTAAGATAGTACAGAACACATAAGTAATATAGTCGCATCAATACTTTGGTAGACCCTTAGATATATATAACTTAGTTACCTTTAATAATCTAGTTAAAACTAGTTAATTGAATCGATCATTGTATATTTAGGATTATAAATTACGTAGTAATATTTATGATAAAAGAGATGATTTTAATTTTAACATTCTTAAAGTGCCATACTGGACTTCTAGTTTATAAATTTCTATATATAGAATTATTATTTTTAACTATATTTATCGTAATAATGTGTTAGTTAGCAATAAATCTAATATATATTTAAATTTTAATAACTTTATTAACCATTGTATTGAACATAGATCTCCTGCTAATTTCCTTTACAATTATATTTCTGTGACGTGACAATATGAAAAATAATAGCATATTTTTTTAATTAGTTGTACAGTTAATCAAAAGATGGCGCCACATGTTTCATAAATTAATAATACTATGTTTTATTTAAATATCATTGTGTATATTTGGGACGTCCTTTTATCTATACAACTAAATAAAATTAAAGTGTCTGCTTGTAATTTCAAATTAGCAGCTTTTTATTAAATGCATTTAAAGGTATACACGGTACTTATATTTAAAAACCAATTCTTAAAATTTTGTCTGTCTATCTGTCGGTCTGTCTGCTTGTTCCGGGTAATCTCAGGAACTTCTGGTCAAATTTAAAAAATTCTTTCACCAATGGAAAGCTACATAATCAACGAGTAACATAAGATATATTTTATCTCCATATTCCTACGGGAACTATGCGAGTAAAACGTTGACGTTGCTTACTCCCCGCCAAGTTGGCGCAAAATTATGCATTTGGTCAATAATGGAAATTTTAATAAAAATTTTCTCACATTTGTAACAAATAACTGAAACATAGTGTAATTTAACATCTTTACAAAAAGCTTTTTGGTTTTTTATTAAACGTCTAACGTTTATTACGTTACGTTTGTTCAATGTCAAACTCAAACTTTGAGAAATATCGCGATGTTGGATAAGAAGTTCTCTATTCCGACAATCCCAGATATTTTAATGCAAATTTTCTCCTATTTTTAAAGAGGGAAACGAAATAAAGTTTTTGTGAATTGCACGCGCGTGATATTGAAAATTCTATGGTAATATTATTTGACAGTTTCATAAAAAGTTTTGATTACTTTAGTAGTTTTGATTAGTTCGATTAGTTTTGAAGGTAACATTTGAATTTTTTAAATCTTATTATACAATATTCATATTTTGCACAAAATTTTTACGTATACTGAACCTAGATATTTTACGTGGAGGTATTACTTTGAAAATATACCATGGAGGCATCCATACAATGTCACTCGTACCAGTTATGCAAAATCTCGATGTTCCTCGACTATGTAAAGGAGCGAGGCTTTGGATCACAAAACTGATGCAGAATATACTTGGTGTCAATATTTGAACATATGTCATGAAAAGGGATAGTGTTATCATACCTCGAATTCCAAGTATCCCCACTGACCTACCGTTTCAATTCAAACAAGTTCAATTTCCAGTTTTACTGTTGCTATTAACAAAGCTAACATTTCAGGTAGCAGGAAAAGGCATTTGGAAAAGCAATGTTTTTCCCATGGCTAACTATAAGTAGCCTGATCGGGTGTCCAATGCCCAAATCTTCACATATTTGCTACTGACGGAAGAACATATAACATGGTATTCATTAGCATCTTAGAATAATATTCTGTTTTGAGTTCTTTTAAAGAGGAATTGTATATTAAACGTAGATACTTTCGATTTTTAAAAATATTAATAGTTTAATTATTGCATTTTTGATGTAAGTATTATAATAAATTAGGTTTTCAGTTTTTTAAAACTAAGCTCAATTTTAGAATTTTTAAATTTTATTGGTTCAGCCAAGCAATAAAAAAATTACCATATTATATTATTTACTTTCTAATGATAATGATACGACTTTGACAGTTATTTAAAGACATCAACGCGAGTGGAGCCGCGGGTAAAAGCTAGTTTTCTATAAATTTTATATCAATATTTAGGGTTTTTAAATGTATATATATAGAACTTAATATTATTTTAGCATATTTTACTAATTTTATGCTGTACTACTACACTTCTTTGTATCGCGCGGGAAAGATGGTTTGTTGCTGTACTCACGTAGTAAGTTTTGTCATCTAGTTTTTTTTGCCTCGATTTTTACATATACTGGTAATTCATAGTAGGCTATAATTTTATCGTTATATATTAATAGTATTGTGTTTTTATTTGTAATAGTTAAATTTCTCTTAATATTTTTTCCTTTCCCTTCCTTTCTCTCCTCAGAGTATTGACAAATATAGGTGAAGGTTGGCTAGCCGCAAAAATTTGTTTAAACTTGCAATCTTGGTTCCAAAGGCCAGAAGTTTCTTATACTATTACTGTGGCTAATATTTCTTACTAACTTGGCTAGTTATTTTAGGTTTTATAACAATTTTGTATATATTTATGCATTATATATATATATAAATTCTAAATCTCTTTAAAATATAAATTCTATATAATAAAAAGGAATTTAATCTCAAGAAATACTAAATATAATTACAAAAAAATAAATGTGTAAAAGTTAGAATCGTTTTCAAAGTTGTTCCACAAAATATTAAATAAGTTTCATCTCTTTGAAAAAAGAATTCAGTATAGAAACAGCTTATCGAACTGAAGTGAAAAAGATCATTTTTTCCCATCATTTATTTTCACGTAGTGCAATTCCGACATTCATGATAGATAAACTTAAAATATTTAGTAGTCATCGGAGAACCATTTTAAAACCAAAAATAATAATTCCAAGTCATTGCAATTTCAAAGACTGAGCCGTGTTTGAATCACAGGGGGGCATTCGCGGCATCGAAAAGTTATTTTTAGAGTTCCGAAAGAGTCAATGTTCTTTTTTTTATGTTTCTTTCCGAATTTGTTATGAACTTCTGGAGATTATCAAAGTTTTCTTACTTGTATAAAGTTTCCAGGAATGCACTTAAGCTTTTCTTGGTAAGTGTACTTTTTTTTCTTTAGTTTAAATTGTGTATTTATGCTTCCAATTGATGAGAAAGAGAGAAGCGAATTATTTTAGCTAGCGAAGAATTTGTTTCACCGAATATTCTTAATAGCTCCTGCCCATGGATTAGCTTCTTTTTAAAATATTGGTGTGATATCTTGAACGATTTTTGACATTTTCATTTCAAACTATTTTGAAGGGAATAAATGAAAAATGAAAATGTTTCCTATCAATTCGAGGAATATCTTTTACAATGAATGCCTGCCAAAAGCCCGTTGATATACATGTAAAATGCGTTGTTTTAAGAGTGCTTTGTGTAATTTTGTGCAACAAATCTTAATGAATATTGGATAATTTCTTTATATAACGGGTACACCAAAAGTTTGCTTAAACTTTAAAAATTCATAAAAAAGGAAAAAATTATGATATGAAGTGCGGTTTTCAAAAAGTAGGTGGTTGGAGTTTTTTTTAGCAGCAAAATCATTTTTAGTTAAAAATGTCACTAGTAGAGGGCGCTGATGACCCAAAACACAATGGACAGGGCAATTGTACGCTCTGTGAATTTATTCTTTCGATAACAATTGTTCAACATTATCTATTGAATATTACACATGATCTGTATAACAAACAAGGCGACTTACAACACCAGTTGCACTTTGATTTCAAATAGCTCTTCAACCAGAAATAAGCTGGAGAGAGGTCGGGTAATCGTGAAGGCCATGCTATCTTGCAACCGCGACCGATCACTCTTCTTTCACGATATGGGACTATTCATTATCTTCATTCCTTCCGCCGAGTGAAATTTTCGCAACATAACACAGTTGCTGACTCTACATCCAAAAACAACTACTTCATCAAACTTCATCAACAACGCTCGATCGGGCAATGATAACATTTTGAGAGCGAATGAGAAATCCCCGTGTATCACGCTCTTTTTCGCTAGATTAATTTGCTTAATTTTGCTGAATCCCTCGCATCTCAGCGCCCTCTACTGGTGACATTTTAATTAAAGCCTTCCTTACTGCTAATAAAAATCTGCCTGTCTTACGAGTCCTTTCTTGCAAACCACATTTCTTTATCATCTTTTCTTTCCTGTATTTTAAAACAGATTTTTTTGTTTAAACGAACTTTTGGCGCGCTACCGGTATTTCAGTTAAGTCACCTAAAAAAACATCCCGCACAAACACATGCGTGACGTGAATCTATACAATTGAAATAATTATGATTCTTGAAGAACTACAGTAATTATGCGCTTCTCATGGTTTGATTTGTAAAAATAGTTTGTAATAATACAATAAAATACAGAAGAAAATATTTACTTTACCTTTTAAATTTGATTAAAAAAAGCTTTATAAATAAATAGTTGTTCATATATTGTCAAATTCCTTCATTGCCTTCTTTTTAACATAACTAATGATGCATTAACGCTATAATTTCATTAAATTCAAGATTGTTTATAACGGTTTGTTGGGCGAAAATATAATTATTTTATTTTATTAATTAATTTTAATGCTAAAATAATTTTCACTGTCCGATTTATTCTAGGGCTTTAATGATTTCATTCATAAAATTCGTTTTAAAAGTCATTAACATCATATGTGTGATTTAATATAGGATTAGTGGAAAGCTTAGTAAAAGCTTATTATTAATTTTTTGTCAAATATTACAGTTAATGAGCGATTCAGAGAAAAGAAAGAAAATATGGAACTAGATTTCCTTAATAAAAAACTAATGAAAAAAGGCATATAGGGATTAGTTTGGAATTATTAAGTATCTACTATAATAGCTTACGACACACACACACACACACACACACACACACACACACACACACACACACACACACACACACACACACACACACACACACACACACACACACCACACACACACACACACACACACACAATATATATATATATACAAATGCTTTCCGTAATATTAATATAAAAATTATATGAAACACAGATTTATACCATTTCCAAGAACTTCATTTGCGTTTTTATGCAATGGAATGGAATAAATTCAATGAATTTATTAAGACATCAAGACTGTTAAATATGAATAATAAACGTTAGCCAATTTAAATAAAATTCTTTGCAAAAATATTCGTTAGTGTAACAAATGCCTTACGAAATGTCTATTCCTTTTTTCTACAGCTATGCGTGCTTGACATCATTACAAATAATTCTATTAAAATATGTAGAGTTTTTTTTCCTACGAGTTAATGGAAAGTTGAAAACGTTATTATGTACTTTTTAGGTAAGGAAATATAATTTCAATTTTACTTGCAACATAAACATAATGTAAATTCTTATTCGTATGCGCAAATTGCATGATTATGTTTTATAAGGTGTGACAGTTTGATTTGTATTGCTCATATAAGTATATTTCGAATCAAATTATTAAAATATTATTATTTTAATTGAAAACTCTCGAAATAAGGTTTAAGATATTTAAACATTTGGAATATTTTTTTAATTGCACACCTGTCTACATGCATTTCAAGCAATTGCATATTTTTTGAAACGTAAATTTCAAGAATAAAAAAATATCTGTTATTGTTCAAAATTTTTAAGTGTAATCTTTCAGTAATTTATTATGGTTTATCTTTGAATTACCGTTTTTAAAGCGTTATATGAAAATAATAATAGAAAATAATATTATCACTATAACGCTCACACCAGAGTTCAAACAATTTAAAAACGCAGAAACTAATACACGAAAAGTTAGTAATCTTAATCAGAAGAAAAATATTGGAAATGAAAAAAAGACTTCTGACTCTAATTTGGAACTTTTTATTATATATATATATAGATATAGATAGATATAGATCAGTGGCTTGGTTTCGGACTCCCCCCCCCCATCGATCCTGATTTTTCTTCGATAGATTATAATCTTATTTATGTAATGCGTAAAAATATAATAAAGTATTTGTTGTTAATAATTAATTTTAATAATTAATGCTAATTATTTATTCAATAATTGGTTTTTTACTCTTCTTCGTTCCTGACAATCGACAAAATATGCTTGAGCAAAAGAATATGCTTGGTGGTATTGGGGTATAAAGCGAGAATGGTGGATTTCGATCCTGGATCCCCCCCCTCCCTTGAAAAATTTCTGTGTGTGTGTCACTGATATATATATATCTTAGAAATTAAGACCTCGGTGCATATAAATTAGGTATTGCATAAGACATCATCATCCGATTATCTGGAGCAATCAAAAGAGGCGACTTTGGAAGTCCTGTGAGTTTTTGAACTTCCGGTTATTGCTTATATAAATACTCTCATATTCAGTGAAAATTCACTGGCCGATACTTGTTTTTGTAATGTTACTGTAATCACTTGCCCATCGTCTTCGTAAATAGTCCTAATATATAATTGTATATATAGTTATATTCATAATACATTAAATTGCTGCTATAGTTATAACTTAGTTCTTAGCGACGTAACAAGAGAGTGCAGATCAAAGTTTCATTAAGTCATGTAATATTTTAATAATATTTAAGTTTATTTTTGTGAGAGTCCATAATTAAAATGCATATATTGATAAATTTAACAACATTAGGAAATTTATCCCAAAGTGTGTACAAAAGAATTATCCTACTAGTTTTTAAAAAAATATAGAGATCGTAAAATTTTAAACCTATATAAAATGCAAATTCATGTAAAATCATTTTTATAAGCACACACACACACACACACACACACACACACACACACACACACACACACACACACACACACACACACACACACACACACACACACACACACACACACACACACACACACACACACAGAATGATCATACTTATTATATATTAAGATTCATACTTTTCTCAAATACACCACACAACATGTTCTCAAGACAGCTTGTGAGCAGCTGAAAAGATTATATTTATTTTATTCGCTTGCACTTTGGGACACACATATACCGATTTGTACACATTGAAGTCATAACATTTCTTTTATAACCTTTCAAATTGTATGTAATGAAGGTTTGCTTATTTTATGAAGTGTTTGTATTTTTAATATCTTTTTTATGTGTAGATTTTTTAATGTTCTAGGTCTTTTCAAGATTTGCAAATATCTAATTGTCTTAGTACTGATCTTGAAGTTGTACATAAATTTTTAATTTTAAGATCCTTTTAGGCTCTTGGGCGAGTTGGTGAGTTTTTGGTACTTATGATCTGTTATATACTTAACTATTTTAGAATTGTGTGTGTGTGTAATGTAATTGAGTTTTGATATATATTTTTTCAGATCTTACAATAACAAAGATCCTAATTTTTTTTTAAGTTTTAACTTTTACAATTTTGAGGTTTTAGGGAATCCGGATGTTTTTATTTTGGTCAAACAAGTTGCAATAGAGGAAAGGTTGGTACCATCAAACTAGTTCTATTTTTCTTTTAGATACTAAGTTCAAGATTTTCACTTGGTTAATTGAAAGTTTTAAGACTAAATTTAAACTTCTTTATCCTTTTTTTAATTGTCATTGGGATTTTGTATTTTGATAATTTATTATAATCCTGTTCTTAGTTTTCCCCCCTGTTTGTGTTTCTGTACATCTTTTTATTGATTAAAATGATTCGTTGCAAAATTTTGCATGGAGCTTTTTTTAAAAAAAAAAATATATTCTTTCATTATACTTTCCTGCATCACAAATAACTATTCCTCGGTTCTTAAAGTTTTATAATATTGAAAATCTTATTAAGTATCGCCTTAATACCAATTAAAGTATTTTGTCAAAGAAATAAAATGCAGTGATTTACATAAAATAAACCGCAGTACAACAAACAAATACATGAAGCAAGAATACATGACATCTACATGAATCCAACGAGATTTGTTGAACATATCTAGATTTGTTTTCGAAAACACCACTCACATTCTAAAGCAAAACGTATGGAAGCAAGTCAGGTAATATATTCACATCTCTCTCTCTCTGGAAGCATTGAATTTTTCACCACTGCATATCATTCGTTCTGATTCCACTCTCTAAATATGGGAAAGGGAATTTCTCTGTCTTTTTTTTTTTTAAAGAAAAATTGTCATTTCATTTTACGACCCGTAACCGAAGGTTTATGACGTCATGAAAAGATCACGTGATGCGATAAGAAAGTATGTATCTTCCGGAGTAGTAAAACTCGAGACGGGGAAACATTATTTCTTTTAGTTGTATTGTGATGGGCAACGAAAAATTAACCTTTTAGAGTCGTTATTCGAATCCAGGCTTCGCATTAGGGAGATAATTCGCCGACAAACAAATTGATAAAGAAAGAATTTTAACAGCTGCATTTTTGTTGAATTATTATACGATGTTTTTATAAATTGAAGTGCTCTTTCTGAGTTAAAAATTCATCGCCAGCTATGTAAAGTAGTTTGGGGCTTTAAAATAATAAATTCTGTCGCTCATGCTTTAGATAATAAACGTGACTGGATATAAGGAAAATGTATGGACAGGAGTGGAGTGGCAATATGTGAAAAATTCTTTTGTTTCAAGTGATTGAAAATATTTATTTTCTGTTCCCTAATAATATTCATTACTCTATTATTGTCATTGAATTGCAATGAGTGAGGCATTTATATTTTCACAGTTATTAAAGATATAATTCTAAACTTGCTAAAATAAATTTTGTAATGCCAAATTTTTTTAATGGAAACAATCTTAATATTTTAATTAAAACTGAATGATGCTGTTCATAACTGTATCTCCAAGGATCGTAAAGAAAGCAATTGATGTAATCTAATAATGCGTTCTGATAATTTGTGATTTTTGAAGAGACAATGATTGCATTTTATTTCAATAAAAAATAGAATATAGAAAGCTAAACGTTACTTCAACAATAATATGGACGTGTTACGAATTTTGTGTAAAGAATACTTATATAGTGTAAATAATTTGTATCTGGATGCGTAATACGTTTATATGTTGCATTTATTTTATGTTAAAATTGCAATATTCACATGCAACGCCTTTATAATGACGATTCAATGGAACCTCGGCGAAATCTTGGCTTTAGAGACTAGTTGGCATCATTTTTGGTGTCCATGTTGGTTACTTTGGCGACCATGTTGGCTACCCTTTTGAATCTTCTGGAAATTTGTGGAGAAATCCATTAACATCATTATCCATGACGTAAGCGGATTTTTCTCGAAAGACCCCCGAGGCCTATAAATAGAGAGTCGCTCGACGAAACTTGGTGAGTCTAGTTTTGACCGTTGAATAGTTTTGATTTAACCTTGAAGAGTCAACCACCGATTAATTATTATTTCGGCTGTTATGTAGAACGTGCGAGAGCTTATGATTAATCTTTTTCATACTTGTATTTCAGTCACTGATAGCTGTGTCTGAACGCCGTAGAACCGGGGTAAGCATTAAATCAATCGCGATCGACCGGTGGACCTCCAAGACATTTTATAGTTACCGTCTGAAGATTAACAGTTAGTAATTATATTCCGAAATATTCAAGATTGGTTGACAGTATGCAGACTAAGTCTTCTATTGACAATATCAACAGGAACTAACTTTAGATGAACATATTTTATTTTTAATGTATTTTGAATTGTTTGATAATATTTGATATTATTATGTTTGTGGGTATCGTTATTTTGTTGGTATCGTGCGCTTTGCTTTAAACGCGGTCTTAAAAGCGTAAGTTTTTTCTTATTACTGTAGTTATGTAGGTAAGTACTTATTAAGTATTTATTATTAAGTTATAATAAATATTGTGTTGACCTTTTTGTTAGCTCCTCACACCTACGCCACTGGGTGGACCGCAGCACCTTGAAACAATTGGAAGTAGCCCGTGTCCTGGAAAAGTTTGCCCTCACCTGCCGTAGAAGTAATGAAGGCCTTCTAAGATTTATTCTGTGAATATAGCTGTTGTATTTTAAGGATTGTTTTTGACAATAAATTGCCATCGCTCTTGAAGGCTGATAGCATAAAATCCTCGAACCCCGATCTATGTAACAGATTGCTTGATATAATCTATAGGTTCTAAATGAAATCTTTCTATATTGATGAAATAAAAAAAATTACTTTTTTCTTTTAAGAAAGAGTAGTATACTGCATTGAAATAAATTTGAAAAATTTGAAATCAAAAACTTAGTTAATATTATTTGTAGGTAGGTTGACAGTTTGCCTTCTGATGTACTTCGTTCAGTTACGTATTGCTGTCTTAGTGCTAGCTTTATATTGATATTCAAAAACATCTTTAGCCTCAATCTCTGATTTAGGAGAAAAAATCTATAGTTCAAAACTGATTTTCAAACATAGCACTCCGAAAGTATAGTGTCATCCCGGATACTATATATATCAAAACCCATTTTTGCGATCTCTACGCCCACAAAAATCATACCAAATTTCAAATGTGGATCTCAGGATCAAAACTAAATTTCTGTTTATAAGCCACCACTTGCTCCATGCAAAACTTGCTCTAGTGGACTCTACTAAAAAGAAAAAGTTTCTATTTTAAGTAAGTAGAACGTCGTTTATCGAATCATTGGGATATCAGGACACTGTTCGATACTGAATACGAACTATGTATATATGAAACCGGATTCTTAGAATATTGAAAATCATCACAAGTGGAAAATCGTGTCTTAAAGAAAAGCAGAATAGGCAAAATCGCAAATTTTACCTTTATTGTGGAAAATGAATCCTTATTTTCCTCACGCTGGAAACAACTGTTGAGCTGCATAGTTACAAACGTATCCGACTTCTGGGTTCATATTGATTTGACGCACTCGATACAAACGTTCGATAAACGACGTCTACTGTATGAGTTCTAATAATTCAAAACAAAATTCTAACTTTAATTTTCGTATAATGTATCTTATGCACTGGTAACTTTCTGTAAATTAATACTGAGTTTGCCGTCTTGAGGATCTATACTCAACAAAAACATGCCATACAATTTTAAGTCTGCTTCTCGGTCAATAGTTTCGGGACTTAACAATGAGTGAGCGAGTCGATTTTCATATCATGCTAAAATCTATATGGTTCAATTGATTGCAAAGTAAGTTTACTTATTTTAACAGCATTGTGAGGGGCGTGGGTTAAATCAATATTTTCATTGTCTTACTCCTCATTCAATTCTTTATTTAGAAGTCCTACAGAAAGTAAAGCTATGTAGATTAATATCGCTTCAGTTAAATTTAATTGCAATTTACAAGTTATTTCTTTTAAGCTGGTTTCATTATAGCTTGGTATCGTCTTATCGTGAACTTTCTATAAAATCTTGAACAATTATCTGCTAGTTCATCTCTATTCAGATCTGTTCTCAAAAGCTATTTCAGAGCCTAAAGAAAACTGAGCAGCAATACGCGTAAATTGTTCTTTTATGACTTTAACCTTAGAGTTAAGATCAAAATCTTTCCTCATAAAGATCCCTCTATTGAAAAGGTGCTTCCTGCCTGTTTTGCAAAATTGCTGATAACATTCGTGTTTTTACCTACTTTGAAAGCTATATCTCAATAAATTATACCTTCCTTTTTCAAAAGAACTAATAAAGCCGATTTCTTAACTTATACAGAGCTACTTTTAAGCTTTTATTGTATCCAATGTTTAGAGTTAGTATTCAAACATGAAATATAGCCTGAAAATAGAAGGGCTTATGCCAATAAATTTGAAATAAACCTTTATAGAATAAGGTGCTTTAAATTTATATATTATTAATAAATATTAGAAGCAAACATATTTTTAGGGTTTAAAGGCATTCTGCTAATGTGAAATTTGCTCATCTACAAAAGTGGGATCGGATCTATAGCAGTCTATACTAACTCTCCTCTATTTCCTTAAATTTAGATTTATTTCAACCAATTTTTCACTGAGGCAGGCGTGATTTATGCAAATAAGATATATTTATATAGTTGTCAGGGTTGAGTTAAGGGTAGTGAAGGATAGAAGAGTAGTTAAATGAGTAAGATCAGAGTCAACACATGAAGTTGTTGGACAATCGTAGAATAGCCTTGTTATGTGGAGCCATAGCAAGTGATTCGAATAAGGCAAATCCTTAGAGAGAGTCTGATTCTCCCCATTCTTCTGGAACCATTAAAAAGGCGGAGTAATCACAAGCTGAACAGCCGATGTACAGAAGCGTCAGTGATTTTATTTAAGATATTGAATATTCGTACGTGGCGTGAGCTGTGCTTGTGCTGCGGTTTGCTTTCCTAGATTCAGTTGGGGACTTGCCCTGAGATATTCCGCTAGCTAGTGATTCCCTGTTTTATTGCTCCACTCTTATTTATTTTTCTTAATTGAATTGTGTGTCTAAACTTATACTGATTAGAACAATAAATCTATTTGATTGCAATTAGTCTTTGACTATTTAGTCCCCTCACATCCGGTAGTATTTCCAGATGACCAGTTAGTAGTGTAGTAGGGGTGGTTTCGTCACGGACAGGTAACACTAATAAACTAGTTTGATATTGTAAATTTAATTTTATTTGATTCAGCTATATAATGCAAATATTAATTGATTTATTAGGAATGCTTGGAATCAATATTGATGAAAACTATCTCATCTACATAAACATGAGGATTGATTCTGCATCTCAAAATTTCTCCGTAATTCATATAACACCCCAAAATTGTATTCAAGTTCTAATTTCATTTGACCTGGACATTGCCTATATCGCCTTTGATAAAGAAAAGACATACAAAACATTTACATTTCAACTATTTAAAATTTTAGAAAACTCAGATCAAAAGATATTCTAGATTATAAACGCTATCTTTAAGAGGATCAATATTAAATGATTTTTAAATTAGCTACTGTCTAAAAACCTTTTCGTTTATATTAAGTTGTCCTCTGTCTTTTCTTAAACTCTTAGCAACTCAATTTTTGTACAAAATGTTCGAAAATGCACATTTTATTGATATAACTAGCAGAATACTTCAACACAAAGGAAAATGGAATAATCTTATTTTAATTTAAGTTTCACACTTTTTAATTTTGTAATTCTGTTGTCACAAAACACCTAAATGTTCCTTTAATAAGTAAACTCTGCATGCATGAAAGTGCTCATATGTCTTAAAAATTTCCTCACTACAAAACTATTCCATGTTCAAATACCTTTTCAAACGGATGAAGATTTGTGCGTAGCATAGTTACACATGTGAATATGGTGCAATAATAAGCTTACTTGCAATGGAACAGAGATAATGCATTCTTTTGGATTATCTTCCATTTTCCTTTCTCTCAAGCAACAAATTGGCCAATGTGCCTTGCCAATCCCAGTTCTTTACTCGAATATCATTTTCAAGAATCTAAACCCTGTTTTCAATGAAAATCCTGCCTTCAGCACAAAGTAAAATCTAGATGAAATTATATTTATACCATGGACAAATGACTCGCAAAACACTAGCTTACATAATTCCCTATGAGAATTAAAATATGTACAAACCAAAGGAGAAAGAAGAAATTATCAGTGCCAATACTACGAGCAAATTGGTTGTGGCCACTTTCGGTAGTTATGTATAGGTGTCAGCTGCAAACCAGTTACAGTGGCTGTGAAATAGGAACTTAGAATCGTTCATGTTAGAGTGTTGTATGGATCAGACATAATGTGCTTACTCAATGTTTTAAATGTTTCATCCTCTAGTGTTCATTTTAAATGTCATTAGATTATACATGACAAGATCTAGCAAAGTACGAAACGACATAAATGAAAAGTAAATATTTTATTCCGCCAAAGGGAGAATGTAGAGCATCTGGGATCTTGGAGGACTCTGACTGGATCGGACTCTGCAGCGGCCCGCATGCCAGGATAGAGCAAAGGTCAAATTATAAAAGTAGGGTCCAAATGATGCGAGTCAAGAATATCTGCGAGCACAGAAAAGCATTAACTCCGATGTGTACTGGAGACCATCTCCGAGCTAGCTCCATCAAGAACAAAGACGTTCTGCCTACTGGAGGCGTGGTTCTGCCCCATGATAACGCGGTCCACACGCTTCAGAAATGGCAAACAAATGGAATCTGGACAAGTTCATGGAACGATTGCTCACCATCCATCCTAAGTCCGGACATGTCACCCTGATGATTCTCATGTTTGGTCCACTGAAAACACTGAAGAAGCCTCAACTCGGATCACTGACGTACTCAAGGATACACTGTGAAGATCTCGTCTCGTCACAGCCACGAATTCTGGGAACAAAGAATCCCATTTGTTCTCCAGTAGCGTTGTGCCTCCGCTAATGGCTATTTCTTGAATAAATTATATTTGATACACCGATTAATCGTTAGTACCTTTCATTTGATCACCCTTGATTTTCTCAGGTGAACATATAGCCTCAGCTACTCAGGTGTAATAGAATAAAATATTGTTCTTATCACGATTATGAGGCAAACAACGAGTAAATTTTGGAAATACAGGACAAAAGTCACCATCATTGTAAATAAAGAAAATCTTGGCAAAGATCTGCAATGGATGAAAATCTAAAACTGTTGAGACAAAATTTTTGTCTTGAACGAAACAACTATCAAAATGATTTAGAAGAGTTAATTCGAGTGAGTGAGTTTAATAACCTCGCACTATAAAGTACCACGAAGCCTATAAGCTATTTCGAATTACCATGTGTTAGTTAACTCGGGAGCAGGCACGCACTCGATACTAACAATAATGGATGCCTAGACTGAGTCACCCCAGGCCTTTTTATAATTATGTTTATTGTATTGCCGATAAACGTATATTTCCGGTGAATAATTTAAGGGTGAGAGATATTTTACTGCTTTATGGATTTCAACTCTTTCATGTTGATAATTTGAAAAAATCAATCAAACTGAACCCAGAAGTTTCAAAATATGTCTTGCTTATAAAGAACACACAATCATAGACACTTCTCGATACAGTACAGAACGTAATTTGC